>CM063706.1:45796920-46001346 GCA_032441835.1 Slavum lentiscoides
AAAGACAATCTGGAATTATGGAGTACATACTATCAAACAATATCATAACTAGTATAAATGGAACCCAAACTTTCCAATCAATTATTATAGTCTAAGAAGATTAACTATGAATTGGTGCATTTGATTTATTTAAAAAAATATATTGACATTTTTAATGATTACAAATTTGGGTTGCACATTTTCAATATTTTACGAAGCTGTAAGTGAATTGATGTTTTTTTTTACCTGATATGTGTCGTTGAATTGATTTACAATTGTTTTCTCAGTTAATATTGTGTTAATAATATTATTTTTAACATTATGATGTAGAAAAAAAATATTTTCACGAGAATGCATACCTATATACGTTTCAAAACTCGTTTATTCAAAATACAATGTAGACAACAAAAAAAAACCTATCTGAACAAAATCCGTTTACATTTTTCCGGGAACCAGAATCTAGAAGAACTATTTTTAAATATTTGAGCATTGCTTTAAGAATATATTCCCTATATGGCAATACGAGTGTACAGTTACTACCGACCGTTCGACGACGGAGTGATCGCTTTTGTGTCTTAAAATAGCATTAAAACGTATTCGACATCTACTTTTGGCGAGAATCGGTTGAATTCTTAATGGCCTCCTACTGCATGATGCATTGAATCGAAATCAGTGTCGACTACTTTCAAGACGTGATTAACGAATTTGCAAACCTCAAAAGTCGAAAGTAATTTTTCAATAACGTAATCTTATTCAAATTCACGTTTCGCTGTTTTATAGCTACGTCTTATACATTTTCGATATTTTATTATTATAGACGTAGAAAATACATAAAAATTTAATTTACTAATTTTTCGAAATGAGTAAAAATTAAATATATTAGTATTCAAAAAACGGTCGTAGCAGAAGGTGATAAATCATACTTTGCAATGTATTTTGGATTAGTTAAAAAAAAAATGTTTAATACTTCGAAGAATAAAAGGGGCGACAAATTTCATTCTGCATGTAAGCGAAAAACTGCTTAATCCGCCGTTGTATTTCGTAAATGACTATATATGATTTCTGGTCGTTGATCATCCATCGCACGACGAGTTTGTCTCTTCAACGGAAACACTCCTGTTGATGATATCAGTGCAAAATATTATTAATAATGTATTATACATTTAAGTTCGTACAAAATCTGAAGAAGTAATTAACAAATTTGCTGAGAAACGTAGAAAATTCGCTTTATAATTTTTTTTTTACGTTTCAAACAATTTGTTATGTAAATTTATGTAAAGTGCAATTAACCGACTTCAAAAAAGGAGGTGGTTTTCAATTCGGTTGTATTTTTTTTTAATGTTTGTTACCTCATAAATCCGTCATTTATGAACCGATTTGAATGAATCTTTTTTTTATACATGAAAGAGTATCACTTCCCGGTGATCCCATACCAATTTTGTAAATACTGGCCTTGTATTTGGCCAGTAATTTAGTTTTTTGTATTTTTTTTCCCCATATTTTCCGATTTCATAAGGATTGGCCTAGTATCCTACCTAACCACCCAGTCAAATGTAGGAACAGGAATGAACAGATATGACTAATATAACTACTATGGCTAAAAACGATAAAAAAAAATATTTTTTAAAAAAAAGAAACCGACTTCAAAAAATGCACTAAAAAGTATGAAATAATATCAATAACCTTTTTGAAATCGGCGCCGAATTTCAAACAACATTACACTGCAGAAACTCATTTTATATTAATATATTAATTATTAGGTATTATACAATATCTATATTAGATTAATAAAATGCGTTTCTGCAGTGTAATGTTGTTTGAAATTCGGCGCCGATTTCAAAAAGTTTATTGATTATTTCATACTTTTTAGTGAATTTTTTGAAGTAGGTTTCCTTTTTTTCTAAAAAATATTTTTATTGTATAAATAAACTAAATTTTCCTGAAGCGTTTTGTGAAATTGATATTTCTGACCATTTATAATCCTTATCGTTATCGCAATATAATATATATATATGCGGATTGTGTGTAACTGTTACTATTTATATGAATTAATTATTTATGTGAAGGAGTTTTTAAAAAATGTCCGTAGTCAAAAAAAAATTAAAAAGCACCATGACACAAGAAAGAGTCAATGCATTATTTTTATTTATTTATTAAACAAGAGTTAATAGTAATATCAATGTTGACGAAGTTATTGACGATTTTAAAATGTTCCGACAAAAAGAAGTCTCTGTCTTTGAAATATGTCATAAATTATTATTAAATAATATTATGTGTTGTTGTTGTTATTGTTATTGTTATTGTTATTATTATATTACCATCGCATTATCATTATTAATTTTTTTTTTTTACCATTATTAATCACGTTATGTACTATTTAAAGAACATTGTTATTGAATACACTTACATGTCATATACGTTGTTAATTATGTAATTCAATAATCATTATACGAGTACACCGTAAAAAATTTTAAAGCTATTACAATAGTTTTTGTTTAATGTTACATAATTGGGTTACGATTATATATGATTATTTAAAATGAAGATAACTTTATTAATGAGTATCTACGTGGTTTAGGCGTTTAGTAGATAAATAATATTTCTTTCTGGAGTTCAATTTAAAGGTAGTTACCTACTGAAAATACTGTACATTATTAATTGTAAATAGATACCTAATAGTTAATACAGACTTTTGTTTTAATTTCATTGGGGGGTACTTATCCCTTACAAAATACGGCCTTGGGTTTAAGGGGCTTTTTTCGGTTTATTAAGATAGCGTCGGTCATTACCTAGGCTGCCGCTGCGGATGAAGTCCAGTCACGCCTATGGCCAGGCTGATTGTCTTTACTGGTAAATGATTTAAAAGCTGGGTAATTTTACTGACTGTACGTGCCCATATGGTCGATATAGGAAGGATTTTACGGCGATTTGTAATTGGTCGATTAGAACGACAGAGTAACAATTAGAACGACATAGCTCACGAATATGCGGATACCGAGGACTGTGCATTATGGTAAAATATTTATTTCACCTGATTTTTAATTTTGTAATCTAAATAGTGCCACACTGTGTTAGAAGTTTTCGTTATTCACGTACTTCGGTGCTCCTGTTACCGTTCTTGGGCCATTTAGGACTGAACGGCTTTCAGTCACTACCTGCAGTTTATTTTAAACCGCCACGTTCTGAACCCCGTCCGACTGCCAGATCGAGCTGCCTTTGTAGTTGAATTTTAGCTTTGTTGGCATTATGATAGATTTTTGAGAGAAAGAGAGTGTATTCTCTGTCATTTCTATCACCGGAATGTCGTCAATGAAAATAACAGAGTTGGAGCGAGACACGTGAACCCTGAGGCACGCCAGCTTCAATATTGCGGACTGTTGCTGATAGTGTGTTTTCCACTCTTACTACGAATCATCAGTGATTTTTTGAGAAGGGCTCAGATTGATTAAATACACGGGAATATCCATACGGATCAATAAGGGCAGAGTCGTAGCAAAGGGGGGCGAAAGGTGCCTGCGCCCCGAGCGCAAAATTTAACAAATTATAAAAATAATATAGAAATATGATATAATATTACTACTTTTATTTTCAACGATAATTTAATCAAATTAATAAAAAAAATTTATAAAATGAATACTCTATTAGTTCTGTGTGAAACCAAAGGGCGCAATTTTAAGTTTTGCCCCAGGCGCAATATTCAGTTGCTACGGCCCTGAATAAGGGGTTGCGTTGCTAGCCGCTTGTTAAGTAAACATTTATTTTATTTTATTTATTTGAAAGTTAAGCTACGACATATTATATGTAAGAGTATATAGAGTACCTAATAATTTTACACTTTTTCAAAAACCCACCCCGAAATTTTTTCCTGCTTTCGCTCCTGGGCGTAATCATGGGGGGATATAGGTGTCGAATCCCCCCTTGGTCTTTTTTTTGTTAGTTGAATGGAATTTTGAAACAAAATATAAGTGTTTCTGATTAAATTTGTACAATCAGATGATCAAAATATCATCAACACTACAAAAAATTTGGTCAAAAACCGGACCGCGTGAAAGACGCGCGTTTGTATGCCAACAGACGGCGAATACGAGAACAAGGAACGGTTTTGGAAACGACGACGAGCCTTAGTATTAACATTGATTATAAATACTATATTAGTATTTATAATCAATGGTATTAACTAAATGTTATTATGTTCACTATCATCGATCGAATCTATTGTCTATGCCGCATTTCAAAAAAATGTGCCGCCAACACGTCTCGAGGAAGTACTCGACGGAATGGTTCTGAATCCAAAAATAATAGATATGTGAAAATATAAGAACTAGAATTTTTTTGTATCTATTAATTAAATGAACACAAATGTACTTCAAAAACAAAATTTTATATTTATTCTTATAAAAAAATATTGATCCCCCCTCCATGACTTAACCTTAATTACGCCACTGATGTGCTTCACTATGTTTACTGTGTAAACAGTACACGACGTGCGAGAAGTTGCGTCATGCGGACGTGTAATATAAAATATGAGCAAGGCATTATTTTGGGTTTTGGTTTATCGCCTATCATATCACATTATCTATGAGCAAAGGCGATAAAAATTGTACGTTTTTTATGCATCAATCAAACGGATCTGTTTTGTCACGCACTCGTTACTATCATCACGTTTCAGAACTAAAATACTTCATTATAAAATAAAATAATAATTATTTCAATGCATGACATCCAATAGTACGAAACAGTAATCAAAATATTATTAACTTATTATTACTCTATATAAAGAATCAAAGGGGGGAATTATTGAGCCCTTAAAACTCCCTCTGACTACGCCACTGGTCCGTAGCCACTTCATTTGAAACGTTTTTCGATTTTCTCAGTAGTTTTTTTCATTGCAATTATATTAGATGTTCATAACTCTTAAAAAATGTAATTTTTGGTTTTAAGGGCTGAAAACTTTTTTTTTCTTGCAACACAGGTCCTACTTTACTTCAACTACATTAAAAAAATCTTGACAATCCTGCAGTTACAATTATTTTTTTTTTGCCTTTTTAAATTTTCCGACAAAACGTATTGCACATTTGCATCAAAACATCCGGTCAGAATCGTTTTATCAATTGCAATGATTTATCGCGTTACTTTCAAATCTACAGCAACAACCAAATTCTAAAATCTTTATCCAAATAATTCATTTGAGAGACGTCCACAACAGCCGCCAATCGTTACCTTCCAAAAATTCAAAATTTTTATATATATTTAAAAATACATTTATAGATTTTCTACACTAAAATTTAATTATTAATTGTTGCGTCATTATGGTTTTAAATTGAAAACTAATAGACTGACGATTCAAACCATCTATAAGATATAATTTAAAGCTAAATAATAACAAAATACAAAAATGTATAAATAAACTATTGCAATTTTTAATAATTAAAAACATTTAACAGAAATAAATTTAATTAAAATTAAATCTCGAAACTTAATAAATTTGTATCTATCATTTCTAGCACTTGGAATAGTGTTGCAGTAAAAAAATATTATAATCGATTACAAACTAGAGTATTGCACTAGAAACTCACAAAAATTAAAATTAAAAAAATTGTACTGAAAAAACAATGAAATTTCGGCTGATAGCAGAGGTCTTATTGTGTTATTTACAAAAGGTTTAAGAATACTCGAATGAATTAAATAAATTTTATATTATTACACAATTTTAGAAATTATCATTTTTCAACATTTTATATTTCATAGAACTGTTCTATAAGTATTAAAAAACGTTAAATTACACACTGACACGAAACCACAAGGACATTAGGAAAAATTATAACAATTTTGGAATACCAACGAAATTGCAAAAAGTTGGGCTAAAATTATTTAAATTTAAACTCGCAAGTGCATGATACAAATTCAATACTTATTCAGCACTAAATTCAAACAGGAGAAAAAGTTGAAAATGCAACAATATCCAAGCCTTAATCTTTTTAAATAAAATATCATTGGTCAACAATTATTAAAGCAATAAAAATAGTAAATAACTAAAATATAATTTTAATTAATCGAAACTATTATTATTTATTAATATTCAATTACTAGAGATTAGTAAAGAAACTAATTTGTAACCAACGTCTATAAAATATTTTTTATAATTATATATATATATATATATATATATATATATATAAATTATATCTAAAATTGCATTGGATATCTACATCAAATAATTAACTAAATAAAAAATATTTATATATTTTATAATATTATATTTCATTCGTGATTAACAAAATAACTCAATACAATTAAATTCATTTTGAAGAACCGTCTTTTAATATAATTGTTCGATTAAACACTAACTTAGTATTGTTAGAATCTAAATCGACACAAAAATATCCTAACCTTTCAAACTGATAATTTCTTAACGCGGACGATTTCATCATATACTTATCAGCATAAGCATTAACTATTTTCAACGAATCCGGATTAATATCACTAAGATAACCATTAGGTACTTGACTCACATCTTCAGGATTCCTGTGCATAAATAAACGATCGTACAATCTAACTTCCACTTCCACCGGATTTGATACCCAATGTATAAATGCTTTTGGTTTTGGTGCAAGTTTAACATCCAGCGCTTGAACACGAATTTCTTCTATTACTGACCCAACGGTTTTCACTTCAACCACATTAATTACAATCCCTGCATATCTTAAACCGACAGATTGACTAATTGTTAGGCGACGATAATCTTTATCCGCGTTCTGGCTAAAATCATTAGATTCTATGTATATCACTGAAGAAAACTCAACATCATGCCATCCTTTATCCGGATCATTAGGAAACTCAGGGACGCTTAACGACTTTGGCTTATTTAATTCGTCGAAATTAATAATTACTATTTTTAAAGGCTCCAAGGCTACCATGGTTCTAGGAGCGGTAAGATTTAGATAATCCTGAACTTCAGATTCGAGCATTTGAGGATCGACAATAGTCTGAGCACCAGTTACACCCATACGAGCACAAAATGAATTTATGGACTTTGCAGGAAAACCTCTACGTCGCAATGCAGACAAAGTGAACAATCTTGGATCATCCCAATTACTAACGATTTTATTTTCAATTAATTTACTAATTTTTCTCTTTGATACGACCGTATAGTTCATATTAAGTCTGCCATATTCCCATTGTACAGGACAATAAAGATCTAGAGAATTGCACAGCCAATAATAAGTAGATCTCCGATTCTGGAATTCTTTTGTGCAAAGAGAATGAGTGATATTTTCGATAGAATCACAAAGACAATGAGTATAATCGTAAGTAGGGTAAATACACCACTTGTCTTTCGTACGATGGTGTGGCAAAAATTTGATGCGATAAGCCACTGGATCTTGTTTGCCTTCTTCGAGAGTCACTTTCATTCTTAACGTAGCTTCTCCCTCATCGAAAACTCCATTTTTCATGTCATTAAGTAAAGACAAATTTTCCTGTATCGGACGATTACGCCATGGAGACGGTGGCGGATTGAATCCTTGCATGTCTTGTTGTTTTTGATGGCAGACGTAGGCCAATCCTTTGGTTGTTAAAGCAATAGCCCAATTGTAAAGCTGATCAAAATAATCTGAAGAATGTGTGATTCTGTGGGGCTTATAACCTAACCATTCGACCATTTCCTTGATACCGGTAAAAAATTGTGCTTCTTCTTTTTCTGGATTCGTATCATCATACCTAGAACACACAGAAAAATAAAATTAATAATACATTTACATCACAAACAATATGAACTTTACCTAAGTATACATTCTCCGTTTGAAGCTTTAGCATAACCAAAATTAATGTTTATAGCTTTTGCATGACCCACATGTAAAATTCCGTTAGGCTCTGGAGGAATCTAGTAATCACTTTGCCATTCGTTTCTTTTAGATGTTTCGCTAACAACCTTTCGGTATTCTTTGTGACGACATAACCGTCGGTTTTAAAATTTTCTCCGGGCTTATGAAAATCCACTTTACTCATAACCTCTTCAATTGACATTGGTGTATAGACAAGGGCCTTTTTTTCTATGGGTTTCACTTCTTTTGCTTTTTTCTGCTTTTGTACTGGTGCCAAATCAGCTTCAGTTTTAGCACCAAGAACACTTAAAATATTGTTATCGACCTCACTTTTTATCACTTTTCCGTCAGCCCATGGCAACTGTTTCCTGACTTCTTGCATAAGACCACCAACGTTAAATTTATACCTTTTCTCTAAGAGCTCATTCCTGTTCTGAGATATAATGGATTCAATAGTTTGTTTTATTTCCTCTACGGTAACAACAATGCCAACACCACATGACTTTTCAAACTCCAACACATCTATATTTTCCGATATCGATGACCTCAAAAACTCCAAACCGCAATCGATCCTTTGAGTTGTATCCAATTTATTTTCAGATACATATTTTACAATCAGATGTATATACTTTGAGTCTTGAGTTTTTAGCTTAGAAGCCAAGTGGTACAATAAAATTCCATAATTAGCCAACGGTTTATTCGTTTTTAAAAATTCATTAATGACGCATTTTAAACTAGCTGTTAAATTTTTATTTTTTATTGTTTCTTTAGCTTTAGCTTCGGAAAGGCCAATAGATACAAACAATTCTAAATCAGACATTTCCAATATCTGAAAAAAATAATTTATATACATATAAGTCTAATCTAAATATAGTAATATTAATTAATCATTACCGATTTCTACTCCAAGACTCTGAATGTCTTTTGTTCTAATCAACGCACTCGAAACAATTCCTATTGGAGTATGTAAATCTTCAACAGCAATATGATTATAATCTCCAGTTGTTGCAACAAATGTAGCGTTTACTTTGGAATTATCGTATAAGACGGCAGTACAAGGTTTACCTGAAAAAAAATACATACAATAATATTACATAGCCAAAAAAAAAAAAAAAATACATCGAAATTATGACATTTCCAAATGTGTTATGCTAACATTTTGTCTTAAGAAACAAATACAAATTACATATATATATATATATTTTTTTTTTTGTAATAAAATATTAAGTCATATTACTGTCTTATTATATTAGAGGTAAATAGGTAAGGTTGTCATAATTCCGTTCAACCAAACCGGAACACGCACAAAAAAAAGGTCAAATTTAATTTAATTAATAATAATAATAAAAATAAAAAAATTTGTCTAATAAATACAATATTATTATTAATTATTTTCTTGAACTAGGTTCAGGCTAGTTTTGGGTAAAATAAAATAAAACAGATGAGTATTTATATACATGTGATCAATGCTTATCTGTTTCCAGCTGAACCCTCACGATCGTAACTGTAGAATTTTCACAATCGTTTTATCCATTATTGATAAAATTCTTTTGTGGTTTACGTTCACAATATTCAGAAGCGACTACAACGACGGGGATCGTTGGGCAATCGATAAACTCGTCAAAACTGCAGTTAATCGAACAGCTTTATTCTTCAAACTGGGACACAGGGCCGTGTTTAAGCACAAGCTTCATAGGCTGCAGCCAAGGGGCCCGCACCACAGAGAGGCCCGCACCATAGAAAAGCCAACCCCAAACAAAAAAAAAAAAAATATAGTATACATTAAAATATATTTTGTACTGTATAAAAAAAAATTTGTTTGGTTCTAGTTCTAGCTTTACTCCCATACGAACATTAATAGCTATTTTATTCCACATTAAGTGAAAGTAATAATATTATAAAAGTTGACGATAAAAATACCATTGATGTCGTATAGTTTTTATTACCAACAATATTTAGACATACAACAAGTAATATAGACCCTATAATATATTATAAATATAAGACATACAACCCTTGGATGAACGGAGGAACTAAAAAAATTAGCACCTGACCACCAATATATATATATATATATATATATATATATATATATATATATATATATATATATAGAATATATTCTTATACCCATGGTAGGGCCCACACCACGGTGTAGCCTAGGGGTCAATATATCCTAAATACGGCACTGCCGGGCCATATAACCAGTACCAAAATCTTTTTGGGACACCAGGATAAAAACCGGTGACAGTCCTGGCTACCCCGAAAGTATGGCAACCTTTTAAATATAAGTAATACAGGTATAATAATGCAATTATTTCAGTTAATTTTATCGTTTTTTTTTTTTTTTTTACATAACCGATATTGGATCGATGTGTTATTTGATATTTGTTTTAACTACCTACAGACCACACAAAGAATCACACAGTAAATTTGTACATTGTACCCAATTATTAATTTTTTTTTAGGTAAAAAAAACAATTTAATGGTTTTTATACGTATATTTTCTAGAAATATGATGATAAGCCCATGATGACATCACCTTATTGATGGGGAAAAAAAATAACTAAAAACTATCCGACTGAAAACGAGAATATCGATTATGTAATTTTTTCAAAATATTAGTAGAAAATATTAATGGATTCCCACCGTCCTATTATCGGATGAAAACTGTCAACGATAAAAATGATTGTGTTGTCAGGGAAAAATTATTATGCGCGAGGTGACTCGAGTACCGAAAAAAAAAACCTGTTAATGACAAAAAACGAGAGGAGTTATAAAATTTAAACAGGTTGAGCGCCAAGAAGTAGCAAATAATTACTTTTGTTTATAACGCCATGCAGGGATTGTCGGCCCTTCAGTGTAATATGTCTTTAGCGCCACGTAGGGTTATTTTTACCCTACAGCTAATACTCATTTTCAGCGCCACGTAGGGCCTCAAGCAGTGGCGTACTTACGAGGGGAGAAATTTCGGATTAATCTCACCCCCAAGAACAAAAAAAAAGGTTAAAAATTATATAGTTGTAACGAAGATGGTTTTTTTTTTTGTCTGTAATCATAAGTACTACCAGAAGAAGTCCTCCGATCTTTACTATCTTCCAGTAGCAAATCGCATCTAGTTGGTACTTTAGAGAGGTCATTTTTCGATTTTCTCAATGCTTTTTTCAAGCGTCAAAAAAAATTACCTAAAAGTTATGTAAAAATGCAATTTTGTTAAAATCGATTAACACTTTTTCTTTGTAATTTTAAAACAAATGGTCACAGAAATCTGAAATGTTCACCAAATATGTGGACTGCATTATCGAGACAAATTTTTCAAAAAGTCTTGAAAATCGTTTCTTTTTATAACCATATTAAATTTTTCGACAAATATATACATATTTGATATATTTTAATAATATGGTTGAATTCGAAATATTATGGGGACGAAGTTTCAATGTCTTGTATAACCCCTCCCCCCCAGGAGAAACTGAAAGTCGCCACTGGCCTCGATAATCTTCATTTTCTATATTTACTTATGTGATCATAATTATACACGGCCTGTAGAACAATGTGTTAAAATGGTTTAATATTATATTGAGGTGTTTAAGAGAAATAATAATGTATTTGTCTTCATTTTTTTTTTTTTTTAATAATGTTTAAACAATAATATTATAAACATAACATACAAGTCGTATTCACGATTGATGTGTTTAGGGTTCCCATCCATCCCGATGTGTCACCATTATTCAGTCTCTCTATCCCGACTAAAATGTCCCGATTGAAACTGCACAAGGGCAATGCACATTCTGTCGCATCAGCCACATATAAGTAATAATATATTATTACTCACTGGGCTCAAAGAAACAGAAGATCATGGAAGAAAATGCCAACTGTTGAAAATATGCGAGTATTTGTTTTGCAATCCCTGCACACAACGCCACAGTGGAAAGTTTTTTCGCCAATGTCGGTCCGATGGACCGATGCGAACAAAACCGCCTGCTCCCAGAGACTATAGAGTCGGTTTTACAACGCCGAATTAATTATGGCATGACTTGCGCAGAGTTCTACAAATATTATGTTAAAGGGCACAAAGAATTGTTGAAAAAAGCAAAATCCTCTGAAAAGTACGGCCATCCGAGTACTTCTGCAATAAATTTTTAAAAAAAAATTTTTTTCTACGTAACCTTAATAAACAAACATTTTGTCTGAAATAAAAAAAAATTATAATTGTTATCACAAAAGTGAGTATTTTTATATACCCCATCCTAGAAAGTCCCGACGAGGCCCTAGCCAAATATGGCAACCCTAGACGTGTTGGGTCTATTAAGAATCCCACGTGACGTTCCACCTGTTATTAACGGACAAAAGCTGGAATATTTGTTTAATAATTGCAGTACACTCGCCTCCCAACTCGGAGATGACGCCGAGAAACCGTTCTCTCAAAAAACTGGCCGCGACTTGTTCCCGACCGTCCATACGGATGACGACGACGACTGGCAACGGACTTTTCGCTTGGGCACGAAACCGACAACGGGAAGAATTTACAACGGAAAAAAAAATCGTCGCGGCTTGTCGACCGAAAAACGGGAATAACGTAACACGTCCACAATCCACACACACACACACCGGTCACGGCCGCCGGACGGTTTCACCGCGATTCCCGTCGTCGACGTCGGTCCGGCGGGCGCACGGTTACTGCGCGCGCCTCACGCGATGAAGTTGGTAACGGATTTCGTGCTCGCGCGCGCGGATCATTTAATTGTTATTAATCGTTAATAATATTAAAATCGTCGTCTTGTGGGAGGGGGTGAGAGGAGAAGAGAGATTTTCTTCCTTTTTTTTTTTTAATTAATTAAAAATTCCTAATTTTAATATTTGCGGTTGGCGGGGGTGGAGGGGTTAGTGGGCGAAACACGTTAATCAGGCGGATTACGGAGGAAACCACACACGGAACGCACCGTACGTTACTAACTTTGACGGTTCGCCCGTATCAACAACAATATTGTATAAAATTATTATTATTGTATTTATTTTTTATTTTTTCTATTCGATCCGACTTGGCGTTGTATATTAGTAATAATAATATAGTTATTATTTTAGAATTATTCCCCGCTTATAGTAATTTTATATTTATGTGTTTTTTTATATATTAACGTGTGTACATGTAAATTCGCAAACGCGATTAATATGCCTGTTATTGAGTGCCGTTAACGTTTTTTTAAAAATATTTTTTTTTTTTATTCGTCGGCGATTTAATTCCTTTTTACGCGCAGTGAAATTCGATTGGTTACCATTCAAAACTGTTCAAAAGTCGACGAAGGCAAGTGAATTCGGTTGATAATACCTTGTGTTGGTCGACCCAAGTCGGAACGTTTCAAACGTTACTTGCTCGTACCGTATTATGTGCTGCGTTCGTCGTTTAAAAATCGTGTTACGGTTTTTCTTTTTGGCAAAATAAAGCCGTTCGTTTACACGATTGTCCGGCGTTATGTAGGAATGGGTGTAGTAATTGCACTGGTAATCAAGTGTTTCGTTTTTTTTTTCTTCCCTCCCCTATCTTAAACCGCTGTAATTCCACTGCATTCGCAGCAACATCACTATTATAAAATATTTAATCCTCGTGTATACTCGTCTATTAAAAATCTGTATAATAGAAACGGAAAAAAAACGTTTTCGCTCATCGATACGAGTTTATGCGCGTTATTCGTTTTTTTATTTATCACGCCCTACGATGTATTTGTGAAGTGTAAACTCAGTGATACGCCTTTAAATATGTATATTATTTGTATACTGTATTTCGATGTTTTTCGTAATTGTACATGTTCTCGTGTAGATAAATAACTTTTTTGTTTTTAATTGCAGTTGAAATAATGATTTATACGAACAGAATCGACATTTATATTTGAGAATAAAACGACTTTTACCGAAAATCGTTTCAAACTAGTCATCAACTACGAAACTCAAATTTACAGGTACTGTGTGCATCTAAGGTGTTTGTTAAATACAAATTTATTAAGATCTCTGAAATAAATTCTCGTCAAATGTTTTTAATCGCGTATTGTTATTATACACACACACACTTACAGATAAACGCATAATTATTGAAATAATAACCGTGATATTCTAGTGTATATTTCTACCGTTTTAGTATGCGGTACAAAGGTATATTCGTACAAAACATTACTTTAAGAACCCAGTTTATTCCTATTCACTTTCGTCTGTTAACATTTAAAGGAACACGTGTGTATTATTCTCAGCTTGAACCAAAATAAAAAAAATCTGATTCAATCGATAGCTTTTGATGCACTAATATTATATTATGTGAAAACAATGTTTATAACTTTTCTTTTTTTTTAGTGGTTTATGATGGGCGACGTGACTGCAGCGAGTCCTACTGCCAATGAGCTAAACAACTCTGGTTCGTCCTCGTCTTCATCGTCTGATTCAGACTGCGAATCGAGTAGTTCTTGTTCCAGTTCTAGTTCTTCTTCGTGTTCCGGAACAGCAATCGACCCGTGCAAAAATTCTTGCATTCCTTGTCGTAATGAAAACGCTCCAAAGTCAAACGGCCAGTTGGAATGGATTGTTTGTCAGCTGTGCCTTCACAAAGTGAAAACGCCTTTACAACTAAAACAGCACATGCGCATGCACACCGAACATAAAATACATCGCTGTGCTATATGTAACAAGTCTTTTGAACAGGCCACTCGACTTGAAAAACATATAGCCATACATTGTGGCACAGATTCCCGGTTCGAGTGTGCGCTTTGTGGTAAAGTGTACAAGCTCAGAACCCAAATTGTCAGTCATATAGCAGCTCACAAAAAACAAAATGCTGGGCGTCGTATATCGTATACGTGTCATATTTGCACAAAAAAGTTTTCAAACAAGTCAAAACTAAAGGAACACGTATCGGGACACGAAAATGGAACGTTACATTCGTGCGATGTTTGTGGTCGAACGTTCAAATTAAATTCATACCTTGTTGTACACAAAAGAACGCACGAGATGAACGTGTCTTATACAGGAGACAAACCGTTTACGTGTTCACTGTGCAGCAAGTCGTTTTTGAGTAAAAGTAACCTAGACTTACACATGTTAGTACATAATTATGTTAAAAAAGCATCGTATAGTTGCGACATATGTGGAAAAATATTTATGCGCAAATATAACTATGATGCTCATGTTAAAATACACCAATAATGAATATTAGTTAATATTTATTAACACGATTATTCATACGCACTTGAGAGCCCCTATTATTCATTTAAAAAAATATATATGTATATATATATGAATTATCAAAATATAACTTTTACACACACACACACACACACACACATATATATGGCTTTTTGAACTAATTTTATGGACATTTATTTATATATATATATATATATATAAAGAAATAGAGTTTGTATTTCATAGTTTTTATTTTTAGTTTATGGGAGGAAATAATATAAAAATTCTTCATTTCTAGAATTGCTCTCAATTTCAAAAAACTTGTTAGTCCTTGTTCTTATCAAAACAATTACAATGCATAACAAATTAGATGTCTTGTGTGTGATTCAAGTAGGCAGACAGATTTATGTTTCCGTCAGTTGTGAGTTCAAGACATTGTGTATAATACAAACGTAAATCGTACAAAACTAGTTTATTTAAATGTTTTATTTATTTATTTACTTTGTTTACATGTGTATTATAAGTTGTGTGTTTTATATATAGTTCAGAGATTATAAGATTTTGTTTTTGAATGTAATCAGATTTTTAAAAATAATATTATTTTTAAGTGACACATTAGGCCAGACATTACATATTATCAATCAGATTATAATTATGTAAAGTATAATTTTAAGCAAAATGCAGACACGTACCAATATATATTTTATTTTTTTATTTTTTAGGAAAATACTTGTTTTGTAATTAAACTTATATTGCTTTGCAATGTACTTTAAAACCATTCCAAGACTAATGTGTCTATTAGAATAATAATGTATTATTATAGAAATTCCAAGATATTCTATGTACGTTTTTATTTAAAATACACACACGCGCGCGCATACAATAAATTCATATATTTATATTATGCTGTATTCGTAAATTCATAATTGTTTAAAACGAAATTGTGTCGCATTTACATTTTTGTTTGCAAAACAAATTGTTGACGAATTTCATTACCTCTTAAAGAAATTTTTATATTGTCCATAGTAATTTTATTTAATAACTACAATAATGCATTGCTAATATAATTCTATTCGCTAGCGATACGATTGTGTAATATTGTTATTATTTTTTAAAAAAAATCATTGATTTATAATTCATTTTTAACATATAATATTTTCACGTTAATTGTATTTTGTATTTATTGAATGTGTAATTCTTATCATTGTGTTTTGTTCCATTGTTAGTAAAGAAATAAAAATTTGTATATTTGTTGACTATTTATTTCTAATTCGTGACTTGTATACTACAAGTAATCTATTGATTGAATGGAAAATACAAAAATGTAATAACTTAAATAATTAATATGTTATACTTACTGTCTGTGTATATTAATATTACTTACGATGTCTAGTTCCTCAGCTATTGAACACGCACACAAATATATAAAAATAAAATGTTATTTTTTTAAGTTACTCTTGTGGCATTTCCAAAATGTAATTGATTCTAAGAGAAAAAACAATTTTCTGCATTCATACCAGTGGTCGTATTGCGTACGTGTAAGCATACATAATATTTTTTCTAATATAAGTATTTGTTCAACTATAATGAATCTAATGATACCGATGTGTTGATGTTAAAATCGTACGTTATTTGCATGCGTTGTTTTCTTTTGCTTGCCATTAGATTTGTTTTGTTACAATTGTTTTTTTTTTCTCAATCTGTACATTGTTTACACAAAATAATTTATAATTGTATGCGTATTTTTGTCATCGCTACCTTACCTACATGTAATTTATTAAAATAGACTTTTTGTAAACTAAAATTTATCGATTTCAATTTTTTTTTTTTTATACTTCACTTATTGCTCTTTTATCACTGACAAATATTTAACATATTCTAACGGTTTGAGACGCGCTTAAATTATGCGAGATGATTCTAATGCCACTGGTTTTCATACTTGTGAATCGTTGGCTTATTTGTGTAACCGCTATAAATAATTTAAAAAAATAATAATAATAATAATAATTGACCTGTTGTAATAACTATCTAAAATCTTGGTTAATTTGTCTTTTCATTTATTTTGTTGAACTAAGCGTGTTAACTAAATCATTTATAAATAAGAAAACACCAATCGCTGTATGATTTCATGTAAAGACGTATTACCATATATTTTACAAATAAATGGATGTTATAAAAACGTTTGTAAACGTAACAATGATCTTTCTCCGATGTAACGAAAATTAATTGAACAGCCGAAGACTTCTTCGGGACGAACAGCAAAAAAAAAAATTAGGCTATTAAAATAAAATTAATATAAAATGTGAAACAACAGAATCATTAAATACATATATCGCACAAAAATCGTTCACACGTTAACTTATAATTGAGATATCTGTGAACGAGTTATTATCTAGTTAATTTTTTTTTTTTTTGATACAAAGTCAAGTATGTATTTAATAAAGTTTCAAAAAAAAAAATACGTGTATTCTCAAATCCTAATTTAGGTGGTACATGTTTATTTTTGTCTAAGCTTTTAGAATTTTAAGTGAGTAACAGGTAATACTTTTATTATAAACGAAATCAAAGAAATTGTCTAGATTAATTGCGAGTTAACTAAAATCTGGTATTTAACTGGAGCTAGTTAAGTCATAATTTATTTAAGTTTTAACTAATTTATGAACTTTAGCTAATAGTAGTTAATTATTCATCACTTTACAACTGCTTTACCCGTCCATCAGACACGTAGCCAGTGGCAGGTCTCATGGGGAGGCTTGAAGCCCCCGAAATTTAATACATTTTAGCAGAGTTGTGTTTTTCTAAGAGAAAGTCTTTTAAAATAAATTTCCATTATAATTAATTAGACGCCTATAGACATGCTTTAAAGGACTCCTGTGGCTGTTCCGCCAGAGACTCCCAAAAGGGTGTCCTTTTGGCGTGCATTCAAAGACTGTGGGGACAGTATGAGGAGTCCATAGGGTGTCTCCACTGTCCTCATAAGAACTGCTCATGGATCCTTTAGGACTCCTTGTGTTACTAAGATATACCTACCTAATGAATGTGAATTTTTTTATTATAAGCGGGCTTATAGTTCTTTAGGTACGTAGGTACTTATTTACCAAAAACATTTTGAATGTGCCGCCGCTAACTATTATAACAGTCGAGAAACCTCGAGGGATTGAACCCTGCAGTAATTTTTGCATGTTCAAAAAAACAGTCCTAATTCGGAGTAATTATACATTTATACGTGAATAATAACGATTATCATTTTTCTTTCATACTTCGTATTTTGAAGATTCGTTTGAATCCAGCATTGTATTTTGGCCGATATATAGCCGTATAGGTATATTTAAGCATTTATTTTATATTGTAGGTACCTATTATAAAGCCAATGATATATATATATATATATATAAGTGACCTCTTATTATAATATCATTTATATGACCATTGTTTTTTATGCAACGAATGTAATAATTAAACCGCTTAAAGCTTGTGAGGGACTTTATTTACTCTTTTTGGCTTTTTAACTCCTCCCCCTCCCCCGAAAACAATTCCTGGTTACAGGCCTGCCGTCCACGATCTTTAGCAGGTTGATTAATCGAATTTCCGTTTTCCAGTTGTTAAAACATTCACCAGCCATATTATTTTTTTTATTGAGAAATAAAACTTTGGTCAATCCGCAATCGGCATTGTGGCTCAACATTTATAACATATACATATAGTAATGGTGAACAAAAACTCTTTATGAGGGGGAAAAGAAGGAATAGAAAGAAAAAGAGAAAAAAGCGGAGAAATATACCTAAGCAATAGGGGTGATCTAGAAAAAAAAGATGAGTACATAAACTTCTACATCTTAATACACACACGTATACAAAAATATACGCACATATATGTAATAAGTATACTTATTTACCTAAACGCGCACATATACATATACATATATATTAAAGAAAAAATATATATATATATATATATATATATACTGTTAAACGCTACAGTATAATCACAGATTAGATGAATATTCAACCAAAAATTGTGGAGTCTATCAGGTCCAGGTGATTTCCAATTGAGGGTTCACCTTAGACCGTCCTCGACATCTTTTTTGATGACCTCGAAGTCTTTCGAGGTCACCAAAAAATTATTTATTATTATTAGGGGCGCAATTTCACTGAAAAAACTGGGGGTGCTGAAGCCCCTCGATTTTTCATATTATTTTATAGAGTTATCGATATCTGCAACCCTTCAATGACCATTAAACAATTTCATATTTAAGTAATATTTTAGGTGCTTTGTGAAGTATATTATTATTATTTAATTACAGTAATTACACGTGATAAACGTAACATATGAATTATTAAACCATAATCAACTTCAAATTTAAATTTGAGTTTACAATTCATTACTTATTATAATAACAACATCCTCCTTTCACTTTGAGCAAAAATATTTATTACTTCGTTTATATCAATTTGATTGGTAAGGTCTTTTCAATAACAATGATAATCTGTGATAAAACTAAAATAGTACTTTGAATGTTGTCACACTGCGATGTTTTCGCCGAACGTCGAACAGTCGGAACGATTTTATTGCCAGTCGCCACACTTATCAAATTGACATATTTTATCAATAACATATTATTATATTATGCATTTATAAAATCATCTGAATTTAAATTGTTTTCTTTGATTTTTCTGACCAGTCTGTAAGACAACATATTTTCAGTCATCACACGATTATTCATTTAAATAATTTCATAGAACAAAACTGTTGTTATGTATGTATTGTGTATTTGTGTACATAATAACTACTAAAACTTAAATAAATACGAAAAAAATTGGGGGTGCTAATTTCAAGACTGGGGGTGCTAAGCACACCCAAGCCCCCTCCCCAAATTGCGCCTATGATTATTATTATTATTATTATCAATGTCACGGCCATGTCTCGTTTTGTGTTTCGTATAATTGTTTTTTGTGTTGGGTTATACACAACAATCATGTTATCACAATATTCTTTGTTCTAGGGCTCAAATTTCGTACGGGCAGCACAAATATATTTATAAATAATCTACAAGCACAACCTAAAAATCTTAAATCCCTAATTTTCTTTTTTTGCCTGAACACACAATAAAAATATTAATACTAGAAAACTATTTAGATTTTCTTTATTCTTTATACAAAATATAGGTTTATTGTATTCCGAAAATATGACATCATGATTATTTTAAGCTATATACTTTTATAATTTATTTAAAAAATTTTAATTTATTTGTTTATATGTAGGAACAACTAATTATAATGAATTTGAAATTGGAGTCTTTTGTTTTTCATGTTTCCATAGGCGCAAATAAGGAATTTCAGTGGAGGGAGAGCTTCAGCCCTACTTATTTTTAAGGGGATTGAAAGCGGGTATTTTCTCTCTTTGTCTTACACACATGAAACATAGCAAAATAGACGTTTCGTACTTCCAACGTACAGGTCGATCTATTGGTGCGATAAGAAATTTGAAAACAGATTTGAATTCCTCGTGAATTTTACTACAAAACGACTTTCCCACTTTTTTCATTCTGTTTTCATAAACCCTTAAAAAAATTAACCGAACAAATTTAAAAAAAAAAATTGTTAATAATTCATTTTTGAAGGTCTTGAAAAAAAGAAATAAAAAAAGTGGGAAAGTCGTTTTGTAGTAAAATTCAAGAGGAATTCAAATCTGTTTTCAAATTTCTTATCGCACCAATAGATCGATCGGTACGTTGAAAGTACGAAACGTCTATTTTGCCATGTTTCATGTGTGTAAGACAAAGAGAGAAAATACCCGCTTTCAATCCCCTTAACCAAAAATTATAGGTTGAGGCTTTGTACCCATACCTTTAAATGATCCAAAATCATCATTAAACTATCGTGCTAAACAACACGAACATAATACTAAATATTATTTACGATAACGGCTTAATTCTCATCGGAGAGAGCTTAACCCCTCCCCCAAGCCCCACCATATTTGCGCCTGTCTCCAAACACAATTTAGAGCAAGAGCTGGGGGAGGTGCCTTTTAACAGTTTTTCAGAGTTCTCTTTATGTACCTATAGATAATACTAAAACGGAGTTACTCAAACTTGGCCTTTGCATTACAGCACTCTGCGGATAAGTCTCAATGCGCCTCATATAGTAGAGAAACTACGTTCAAGCACTATATAGCCGAAGTACAGAAATTATATGCATAGACAATAATTTCATGAAAAATCTTACCCACGCAAAATATGTTAGCTTATTTAACAATAATAATAAAAACAGAAATATATTAATTATTACTCTGCGGTATTTACTTACCAAAACGACAAGACACTGAACTTTTTAACAGGTGAACACCAAAAAATGTAGCATGAGCAGCTGCTCATCCTGCCAGTATTATAATATAATACATTCGTATAAATACAAACACAATTTTAAGGTGCCGTATATACATATAAACACAGTAACACACAGATATAATGGGTACATATAAAAACATATAATATTATAACATTTTCATATAGCATTTTAACAACATTGTTATAATTAAATATACTATAAACTCACTAAAACAAAACTGTAAATAAAATAGAACATTAAACAAATATTTTAAATAAATAAGTGTTTTAAAACGTATTATACAATACGTATCATAATAGGGTACAATAATAAATCGTATACAACAATCTAATAAATAATTCGTTTCACAATACGCTTGCAGAATTACCTGACTTATTGTCCGCAGTAAATGATATTACATAGTCGAGTAACAAAAATAAAAAACTAAAATTAATACTGTTGTACCCTGTAATAATACAGAACCTCTTGTTTTATTTTATAATATAACTCAATTTAGTTTAAGTCAATGTTATAAAGTAATTTCTTAACATTTAACAGAGCCTCGTTATTTATTTAAAAACCCATATACAGGTGCGTTACCCTGGCACTGCCACTTTTGAATTTCAACACCAAAATTATTCAGTATTATGTACTTTTTTTTGTACAATTTTGTACAGCCAAAAAAAAATTTTGTACAACTCGTCAAGCACGAGATATCCCGGTTTTTCCATGCACGTGCTGCGGTAACGTTACCCCAGCACTCGCAAAGTCTAATTTTACTCCAATTAAAATTTAAACCACGCAGTATTATGTACTTTTTTTGTACAATTTTGTACAACTAAAAAAAAATTTTGTACAACTCGTCAAGCCCGAGATATCCCGGTTTTTCCATGCGCGTGCTGCGGTAACGTTACCCCAGCACTCGCAAAGCCTAATTTTACTCCAATTAAAATTTAAACCACGCAGTATTATATACTTTTTTTTGTACAATTTTGTACAACTAAAAAAAAATTTTTTAGACACACCGACTAATCGGGGACCTCAAAACGTGGATACAAAGGAAGCATGGCAAAGTAAACTTCCATTTGAGCCAGGCCTCAACTGGTCACGGTTGCTTCAACGCCTACCTACATCGCTTCGGGAATACGGAGTCAGATAGCTGCGCTTTGTGTGGATTCCAACCGGACGACGTGGAGCACGCAATCTTCCATTGCGATGTTGCGCACCGATGGCGACAGGAGGCATGCGTTTACTTAGGAGTGCATGAGCTAACGCCTGAGAACTTGGTCAACGTGATGCTGTCGTCTAGAGAATCGTGGGATCGAATATCGAACCTAATTTCAAGAATTGTAAGTACGAGAGAGAAGAACGAGAGGCGAAGGGAACGGACAAGGCCAAATCCGTAGAAGATATAAATACCAGCGCTATGGAGCAACCAAAGAAAGCAACTACAATGTTACTTTTAAGCATTTGTTTTTGTACGTCCAAGGACGCGTGGAAGATAATTATAAAAAACTTTCCTATGGATGTTTAGATACATAAGCCTAGTATGTGTTAAAATATTTTTTTTAGTAAAAATAAACGATGTAGCTGGGGGGGAATATTGCTAACACAGTTCCTCCTCAGCTATATAAAAAAAAAAATGGATTAAATAGTTAGAGCGTTAGCTAACTCCAGAGTATTTAAAGATAAAAATAAGAATCAACTTAAATTTTCCATAATGCGTATGTAAGAAAAAAAAACGCTCGTTGCCGAATTCCGTCCCAAGCTAATAAAAATGTCCGAATTCCGTCCCGTGGGTGGAGCAGTGTTGGCCGATTTCCGTCCCGCGACTAGTGAGGTATAGGTAGCACGTCAGGCTTCTTTCACACGTGACGGTTTACAAAAAATAGTTAAAGGATAATTAGTTAGTTAAAAGATAATTTAGTTTGTACTTGACATACGGTTTTTACCCGTGCAATAATATAATTTACTTGACATACGGTTTTTTTGGCCGTGTACTATTAACATAATATAAAAAAAAATATAATTATAACGGATTCTAATTTAAAAGAAAAAATATAGAATATATAAAAAAATATATATAAAAAATGCAATATAAAAAAAAAAAAAAATTTTAAACATGCCAGTAAAGCTGCCAGTCTTCAGCCTGGAGAAAATGTGAAGGAAAATATTACTAGTTATTAGTTAATAGAGAGGCGAGGTGAGTTGGCACGGGACGGAATTCGGACGTAGCGTCTCCGCCCACGGAACGTTATCGCGCCACAGGGGGTCCGGGACGGAATTCGGTATCAGCCAAAAAAACAAAACAATATACATTTACGTCATCCTATGATAAAAGAAATTTTCCTGATTTTTTAAAGAATTTGATATATAAATTTCAAAAGGGCCAAGAAACGTTTTTAGTGGGGGTGCTAATTCTCTCCCTAACCACGCCGGTGCAAGGTATGGTATAATGCATTACGCGTGAACTAGAATATTAACTTTTTTTTTTAAATTCTTGGCTCGAACACACAAATTTGTCAATTATTTTATCTTTATAAAGAGGACTGGAAGCGAGTATTTTCTCTCTCCGTCTTGCACACACGAATCATAGTAGAATAAACGTATCGTACTTCCAACGTACCGATCGACCTATAGTGATGCGATAAAGATTCTAAAAACAGATTTGAATTTGTCGTGAATTTCACTACAGAAAATGACTTCTCCACTTTTTTCATTTTTTTCATCTTAAGATCTTCAAAAATTAATTATTTCGATTTTAAATTATTTGTTCCAGTAAATTTTAAGGATCTATAAAAAAAAAATTTTAAATGCGGGAAAGTCATTTTGTAGTAAAATTCACAACAAAATCAAATCCATTTTCCGAATCTTTATCGCATCACTAGGTCGATCGATACGCGTTAGAAGTACCAAACGTTTATTTCCTATATGATTCGTACGTGCAGCAAAATAAAGAGAGAATAAATACTCGCTTCCGATCCCTTCTAAGTGAATTAAATCGTATTCCACGTACAAACGGACAAAATGCGTTTAAGATGAATTTGATTGATGGCAGAGGATCTAAGTTTAGTTTTGAAAATTGTCAGCTTGGAAAATACACGCGTTCATATTGTATGCAAGGTGCTAATAAAACGTGATATTTTATTGCTAAATAATATAAATTAAACAAATCCAGAATTTAAAGTCAATATTCGTACAATACTATAGTAGAAATACTTTATAGATAAACAATATCATAGCAGTTTTTAAACTCATTTTTCAACATTACATTCGTCTTGATGTCTTCTTCCGCGCGTCTACAAATAGTTTTAATTTTAATATTTTAATTCTGTATATATTTGACGGTATCACTGTATAAGGTTTGCAGATGACATTGTAGTACTTGCTGTATCTGAGAAAAAATGAACCATATGTTAGAACTTCTTGATTTACAACTAAGTAAATTTGAACTTAAGATAAACTCTAAGAAAACAAAAACAATGACAATAGAAAAGCAAGATGAAAACAAAAGACTAAATATTAAACTAAGAAACTCTACTATTGAACAAGTAAAAGAATTTTGCTACCTTGAGGCAGCATCATGACAAATATCAACGAATCGACTCAAGGTGTAAAAAGAAGAATTGCGCTAGCCAAACAAGCATTCGAGAAAAAGAAAAACCTTCTCACTAATAAACATCTGGGTGTAGACGCCAGGAAGAAATTTATTAAGACTTTTGCTTAGAGCGTTCTAACATATGGTTGTGAAACGTGGTGACCTCGAACAAATACGAGAAAAAGAGACTGGAAGCGATGGAGATGTGGATGAGGAGGAGGATAATAGGAACGACTTGGAGAGAAAGAAGAACCAATGAAAGTGTGCTAGAACAAATAAACGAAAAAAGAAATCTTCTAAAATCCATCTTGAAAAGAAAGACAAAACTTGTAGGTCACATCATTCGCCATAATACATTTTTGAAGACCATGTTTGAAGGAAGAGATACAAAGGAAGACCCAGAACCTGTTTCTTCAAAGACACGATAGAAGACTTAAATCTCACCTCTTACGTAGACCTGAAGAGAGCCGCGCAGATGACAGATGGGGTTGGCGAAGCCAACAAGGCGTAACCTTTAGAAGCTGATAATATTTGACGATGCCTCCCCGGGGCCAGTCCGACGCTGAATCGCCTATACACACCCCACCAATCCGATCCAGCTCATATATTACACAATTTTCCGCAGAAATAAATGAATATTAGCCGCTGTTGTCTACGCCGAACAACTCAAATCCGTCGGTAGAATATAATAATCGTAAAAAATTATATCGATGACAAAGTCTGCATATATATATATGTGTGTAATATTGTGCGCGTGAAACGAGAAATCGTGTTATACGCGAATTTACATGAAATAATAAAAATAAAAAACTATTTTTTTTTGCCCTCGTTGTTACCGACGCCCTACTGCTATCAATTATTATTATTAATTATGTGTGTATAAAGTGCGGTGACGAAGACAGCTGCGTGGGAGGAGAAAAATCCATCCCGTGTTCGTTCGAGTGATCGTAATTGCCTGGGTATCGGATATAATATATAAATCGACAAGTATAGGCGGTAATAAGTATAAAAGAGCCTCACCGGCGTTGTCGTCCTCTGCTGGCTGGCTGGCCGATGGACCGCGGGAGTGCAATGAATTGAAAAACGATTCACCGCCAAAAACCGATAAACGCGCGTTACGGAATAGGTGTCGTCACCACCAACAACACCTAACCGCGTTCGTGTTTCGTACAGATAAGGGGAAAAAAAATATAAATCTCCGTCGGTCCGTACATAGGTACTACATATAATAATAACTGGTGCGCTACCATTAATATAATAATAGTCATTCGTGTACGGACCGGTGGGTCGGAAAATTCCGTCGTATACTTGTCCCGAAAATTCCGGTATAAAAAGCCTCGGATGGTCGCGCGCACCGCAAGTATATATTATATTGTACTGCAACGTGCCGAGACTCTTTGCTGTAGGACCGCGCACCGTCGACACACGCGGTTGTAAACGCAAGCACGACATGAACAATATGTAAGTATTCGCGGGCAAACGGTACAATTTTTTTTTTTACACACTTTTCTTAAATTCACATTCGAGGTCTATTGTTTGTCTGGAATCGAATGTGAGAAACTCCCAAATTATTTTTAGACACTTTTCGTCGATGAAAATCTCTAAAATTTTGCATACACCTTGGTCTTGGATAACAATACAATAATCCGAAACATAACGTCCCATCATCCTACCAATAACCAATAAATTTGTAATGAGGAATATTAAGTAATATTATAAGACTATATTTATTCATTTATACTTTTTTTAAATGCCGATTTAAAAAAAAATCTATAAAATATTAATAAAAATTCATTTATGGCCAAAAAATAAAAAAAAAAAAATTTTAGAAACACGCTTTTCTAAAAAAATCATTCGGTGAAAAATTTTTATCACGAATAATTAAAATGAAAAGCGTGGGCGCTGACATACAATTTTTCGACAAATATTAAATCTATATATACACATCGAAAGAATTCTTCATATTTAAAAAAATAAATAAAAATTCTACACTACACACGATACAATTTACGTCACAAGATACATAGCAATACTACAGCTTTCTGGCAAATATTATACTACGCATCGAGAATTTACCACACGTAATACAATTTACTATACACATGTACAATATTAGTACACATGAATAATATGTGACTACACGTTGTAAGATTTCGTGTATAGGAGAAGAGTATCAACGAATTACATATCAGCGCCCACGATCATTTTTTAATTATTCGCAATCAAATTTTTCACCGAATGATTTTTCTTTTTAGAAAGTGTTTTTTTGAATTTTTTTATTATTATTTTTTTATATATAATAATGACGACACCGCGAGAGAGTAAAAAAAAATCTACTCGAAAACATTTTTTTTTTTTTTTAATCGCTTTTTATACCGTGTTTATTCGCGTATATACTTTTATACTACTCTACGAATATTTCTCGTCGTTATTACGCATTATATCCCAGAGCTTGTGCTAAGGAATTTTCAGAACTACACGAAATATTTTTGTGCGAGCGGATAAAAAGAAATTTGCCTGACGACCGGTATTTAGGAAACCACAAATTAACGCGACACGAATACAACGTAGTTACTAATTTTCCATATATATTATTATTATTATTTTTTTTTTTACTCATACAGAGTACAAATTATTTATAACATATTAAAACAATTTTCTCTTTTAAGGCCCCTCTCCACCGTTATCTTCACACTTTCAATTATTTTATTTTATCCGACGCTTCGAAAAAACACCGTTGAAATAATCCTGTTGTTTGCAGCCTTTTTGCCAACTCATCCTACGCTTCTTTTTACTTTCTATTCTATTCATATATTTTTAATTTTCAAGTACTGCCCGCGAATGTGTAATTACAACTGCTCGTTTTAATTAAGAACCGCCCACATTGGTTAGAATACGCCCGTTAGTACGAGCTCTGTTGTTATATCCCCATAAGCGCGCTTACCTATAATTATATTTTACTGAGCGAAAAAAAATCCAAATACGCCCCCGGGTCTAGCTGTGGTATTTTATTCAAAACTTTTTTCGATTTTTTTAGTAGTGCGTTCATTCAAAACAACCCGAAAATTTAAAGAAATACTATTTTTTGGTTTTTAAACGCTGCACAAAAAATAACGGTTCTACAGAGTTTTGAAATTTACACCGCACACGTGAATTTGCACTATATATGAGTAAACAAAAAAAAATGTCAAATAATTTCTTCCGATTACAGCCTATTTAGTATTTATACGACAATTATTAGACGTTGAGTTATTCACAAGTCATAAAACGGGCGGTAATTTTTGGTTTTAACTGTTTTAAGGGCTGAAAATCATATACAACACAGGTCCTATACGTTACATCAACTATATATAATCAAAAAAAAATCTCGACAGTCGCAATTTTTTTTTATCGCTTTAAATTTTCCGACAAAGTGTCCAGTATTACGCACCGAAGCTCCGTTCGTCGCTTTCAAATTTCTAGTAAAAATAAATTCTAAAACTTTATCTTCGCACTTGAGCGTACTCATATAATGGTGAGATGATGGAACAATTCGAGGTTTAGAAGTACTAATATAAGTTTTACTTATTTCATTGAAATTATTTATACCGCGATAGTGCGGCCGATGTGTGTGTGTGTGTGTGTGTTCTTTATTATATTTTGTAATATCTACTTGACGTATTATAATATGTGTATACAGGATTTTGTCGATCGCGGTCGGAATTGTATTCTTCTTGACGCTTTCATCCCGTTCAAATGCGAACGTTTGCACCGTTTCGGAGGAAAACAATTTGTAAGTCATAATAACGTACCTATACTTATTAAATTTTCGAGGTTTAGTCGTATATAATTATTGTACAACAATATTATACAACAGCTGGACGCTGGTATATAGCAGCTGGTGACCGCATGAAATCCATTGGCCCGATTTCGTTCTGTAAAAAAAAATGAGAAAATAAATGTCTTTCTTTTTATCGTTAATATTTTTACACACAGTATCTAAACGCGCTGTCTGCGCTGACACAGCGTACCTATTATTATATTTGTTTGTCGCATAACACAAAATTAAAGCTCCCCATTACAATTTCCTCGTAGAATTTTTTGTTAACGTTTAACAATTTTCTGTTTAATAGCCTGCAGCAATTTAGTAACAATCGTATTATCGTCGTATTATTTGAAATTTAATTTTCTTTTTTTTCCGTTTAATATATACACGACGATTGACTTTAATAAGCGATATCGTGTTTTATTAATTATAGTTAACAATCAGTATACGAATAATAAAATATATGCATTTTTTTTTTATGATAAAAATATAAAATCGATATTTTTAATAATATATTTTAATGTATAATTTTACGTTTATAAACGAATTCAATTTGTAATGAATATAACGCTAAAAAAACTGTTTTTTTTTTTTGTGTCGTATAACTATATCCTTGCAAATATTATATATTTTATAGCTACGAAGAGAGTTTGATAAATTCGGATATTGTTAGGTCTTTATTCAGATATCATTGCGGTAATTGTGTACAATACAAGTAAGTAATGAGTAAAAATAATTCAAACGACCCGCTTTATTGATGCATATAAAAAAGTGTAATGGAATTTAATAAAATTTATTAACATTCCGCAATCAATAAACTAATAATCAAAGTACCTAAACATTTTTAAATAATTACAATAGTTATTTATAATTATACGTACCTACAGGTTAAAAATAATGTGCTTAATGACACGTTAAAAATCGCATTCATTTTCTAAATATATTTTAGATTCTGAGCGAATCGAGGAAGCTATTGGTTTTACAATGCTGTTTATTTATTCGACTAGTAGAAGTACTTCGATTATTACATTCATACCCATTTTTCCGAAGGTAATTTTTCGAGTTTCTCAACAACTTTTAAACGCAGCCAAAAAAAAAAATCCCCCAGGCAAAAAAACGATTTTGTCAAAATACATTATTGTATTTCTCCGGCATTTCAAAAATAATGGTCTAGCTCTAGACGAGTCTTGGAAGTTTATCATACCGAATATGTATTCTCACACTATGTAGATATATATATACGTAAAAACAATTTTAAAAAATTTTCTTCCAATTTTGGGCTATTTATAACGATTATTAGACGTTGAAAATGGGATTCATTTTTAGTTTTATACAACTACGACGTTACTTCGACTATATCCATTATACATTTTGCGACAAAGTGTACGAGTATACTATTTTGATGGAAAATGACGATCAAATCGACGCACGCAATCGATATAGTTGGTTACTTTTCTGTGTACAACTTTTCGACTATGACAAAAATGTTCCGATCATTACACTTGTACGTGATTAATAATAAATAATATTACATCGAAGCTTCGCTCAGAATAATTTTATTGAATACAACGACTTATCGTTGCTTTCAAATTTATAGCAATAGCAAAACTCTAAAATCTTTAATAATAATTCGGAGCTTGAGCGACATTCGTGACTCCTTCGGTTCACTACCTTTTTTCACTTTAGTGGTCGATAATTAGATTTTTTTTTGATTTCACAGAAGTGCTTGCCGAAAAACATGGCAGGGATTGATAATGACTTCAAACGAGACGGATCAACGCAAATTTAATCCTGTAAGCGACTACTATATCAAAGACACGTACAGGACTAGAAATTTGTACATAAGATCGGAGATTCGCAGAATTCACGTGGACGGGAAAGAACAAGAACGCAGGTTCAGGGTTAGAGTTGACGATACCAGAAGAGTCAGGTTGACGAAAGCGGATTCATTGCCTGACGTTGACATACGTCGTGAACGCGTTCGGAACGCGAGAGAGGTCACATTTAGGGATAGTGCCGAGAGGAGGACTTTAGAACGGAACGACAGAAGATTTTTGGAAAACCGTTTCGACGAAAGAACTTTTAGACGCGAAATACGAGACAGCAGACACGAAAGACAGAAAGGTGTTACGTTTAGGGACAGTGCCGACCGAAGGGCTTTGGAACAGAAGGACAGAAGATTTTTGGAAAACCGTTTCGACGAAAGAACTTCGTCGAGACGTGAAGTACGAGACGGCAGACATGAACGACAGACAACCAGAGATGACACGGACGCGAGAAGGACTGCGGCGTATGTCAGACAGGTATATATCCTTTTATTATTGTGCATTTAAATATAAACTACTACTCGCTGATACAGTTAATTTTACAAAATATAAATACCATGTGTTCACAGAATAACATGATTGCTGTCAAAGACAAAGAAGATTCGACTTCGTGGTAAATTATCTTTTTCGATTTATATTCTTTACAAACATACTAATATACTGTATTATTTTTAGGCCGTTCTCCAACTTTGTTCAATCAACCATTGGAGTGCTCGGACTATACTATTTCGGGGTGCACAATAAAAGCCCTAAGTAAACATACAATTTACACCCCAACAATTGTGTTAGTGTTATTATGAGTAGGTACTACATATTATATTACTATATTGAATACGAAAATATCAGATAGTTATGTAATAAGTATTAAACAAACATGTAGAAAAATATAATAAACCATTACTTACATTTGTTCTTCATCAAAAGTGTATTGATTTTTAATTTATTTATTTTTATTAAACTACTACTGGGTACATTATTAACTATTGTATACAAAACATTTCCTGATTTCTGTGTTAATGAATGCTATTAAAAACAATTTATCATTCACTCATAAAAAAAACCTCTTGTGTCTATACATCTCATTTGAACATAAATCGATTTTTATCCATCAGTACAGATAATAAATACACTACACAGATTACAATTTCCAAGTACGACTGTGTAATTTTTAAAATTCAGTGTTATATAAATGCTACACTTACGTACGCATAAGAACTTAATTTGTTATGTTATCTGTATTCCACGTCCGCTTTTGCACAAATTCCATTAATTATTTTTTATGCTTGTCATTTCCATTACTACTATTTCAATGTTATCTTTTAGTATTGTTATTTCTAAATTCATAAACATTATGAAGTATCCTTTCTATTTGATCAAGATATGTTTGTATCTGTTTATTTTTCTCCATCAGCTTTATTCTATATTGTAAATGTGATTGGTCAATTTCTTCGAGGAGATTACTAATTATGGAATGTAATTGTGATTCTCTGGTCATACTGCGTTTAATCAATTCATTTAATTGACATTCGCAACTCTTCAATGTCTCTTCAATCTAAAGCACAAAAAGAATCAAAATAAAAACTATAATTCTTTTTTATAAATAAATAACTCAAATATTAAATTATTATCTATTTAATAAATGATTATGATAAATATTAAATAATATAAATATGTCAATATATAAATCAAAATCTTTAAAATAACATATAATATAATATAACATAAACTCTCTGAACAAAATATCCTTATTAAAGGAAATACTTTAAAACAAAATTATTTCTCGAAAAGTTTTAAAGCATAAATAAATAAATGGTAACTGAACACTGACAATGAACATACAGAACATGTTATAACTGTAACACCTACAAGTCTATACAAGCATTATGGACAAGTTTCCGAGACACAAATAATATTATAATAAAGTAAAATACCGAGGATGATAATTATTAATTAACGAATTCGATAATTTAATGAAAGTATTTAGCATATTCAAGTAACCACGTTTTTAACAGAGCAATTGAAGCGAATCTTATTTCTATATAGAAGCAAGAATAAGTATCACACTAAAGGTAAGAACTTGAATAATTTTTCAAATTTAAATTTATGTGCATACTTGTTTAGCTTTGAAACTTATATTAATTGGTTGAACTGCAAAAAAAAAAAAAAAATCATAACCTTAAGAAAATCAAGTCCGAAATGATGAAAAATATGTTATTATAATTAAAACATGTACCACAAAACCAAAAAATTATAAATAATCATTCCCCTGTACAGATACCTGTTGATACCTGTTGCTTAATATACTATTTAGTATTTATTACCTTACAACATTATAATACTGTTCAATATTAATTATGTTATCAATGAAAACAAATAATTGTTTATAATAACTATTGAAAGAATATTATTATAATAAGAATTTATGAAAATATTTTTTTAAAGGTTTTTTCAATTTATATTTTATAGAAATATATTATTTGAAGATATTTTGTATATTTTATGTGAAAAATAAATACTATTAATTAATATGCATGACCAAACCACAGTAAAACTGAAATATAACAGTTACTTTTGACCTACTCTCGACAAATTTAAAGTTTAGAGCGTCAAAAAATTGAGCTCAGGAAATTGTTGTTTCTTAGGTCATGTAAATTGTAAACTGATAAATGATAATATTCATAATAATAATATATTTTTTACTAAAATATAAACTTTAACAAATACATTAATATTAATTATTCGTGTACACACATTTCTTTCATTAAATGTTTCGCAATATTCATTTAATTGCTGGAATCGATTTTCCCAATTGCGAATTTCTTGTTCTTTAAACATAAGATTTTTCTCCAATTCATTATTTCTCAACTACAAAATTTAAAGTGAATAATATTAATAAATTTAAGTAACATTATAGTGTATAGGAATACATTTCTTTTACTTTATAGTAGTCTAATTCTTCTTCCATTTTTAATTCGTCCCGTGTTTTTAAATTATTTGCTAATTTATCATGTTTATTGAACATCATTCGTAGCGGATTATGATCAGTAAAACTCACTTGCAATTGAGTTTTCATAAAATTCACTTCAGGAACCTAAAATATATAAATAATACATATTTTACTTTATACAGGATTATGTAAAAGTTACACACATGATAAAGATATTAGTTATTGGCCACAAGGGCGAGTACAAAGGAAAGCAACTAAGAGCAATTAGTAATTACCTCCCTTATTTTGTTATTTTGTATTTATTAAAGTACTGAATTCTGTTGTGAGCCTGTTATAAACTATTTCAGTTTTTAATTCTTTTTTTTTATTTTAACTATTATTTATACAATAAACATTCTGTTTCAAATTTTTTAAATAATTATTAATTTATATATATATATATATACATTATACATATATAAAAAAACCATAATTTTTTTTTTATGAGTTAATAATATTAAAACCAAATTATTTAATCGAGAAAATAATGTTTGTTTAACACGTATACTATAGAACAGCGGTTCTTAACCTGTGGTCCGCGGCACCCTGGGGGTCCGCAATACTCATGTCGGGGGTCTGCGGCAGCTTTAACACCTAACATAAGTCAATATGTGACATGAGTGCATTATTACAATATTTTTGGATTATTATTTATTTTTTTCATATAAAATTATAAAATATATCTTATATTGTAAGAGATAAACGTATCTTATCTTTATTACACCGATGACAATGTGACAAAGCTCTGAAAGTTTTAATTCCATTCCCCACAACTTATTTATGTGAAAAAGCCTTCTCCGCCCTTGTATATATTAAGAATAAGTTTTGAAACAAAATAGAAAACGTCGAATCTGAACTACGATTAAAGCTTTCAAGTATTGAGCCCAATGTTCAAAAATTCGTAACTGAAATGCAACATCAACCATCGCATTAAGACTTAATAATTAAGTAAATAAAAATTAAATTTTAAGAATATTAAGAATAAAATAATTTATATTACAATTTTTTTTTAATTAAAGTGATTAATGATGTTAAAGTTTAAAATGAAAAATTAAGTTTAATAAAAATAAATATAAATATGTATATTTTGTTATGTCTACTTCTATAATTTGTAATATAAAATAGTTATTATAATTTTGGTTATGATAACATGAGATGTTTTGTAAAAAAAAGGTATTCGACAAAAAATTGGTAGGGGGTCCGCGATCTCTAAAAATCTTTCATCGGAGGTCCGTGTTCTACAAAAGGTTAAGAACCGCTGCTATAGAGTACCTATATTTATTAAAAATGTTAACATTCGCAAATTTGTGTAAAATTTTTAATTTTTCATAAAATTCGTACCAAATAAAATATTTCAACTGCCTCTTTCATTAATTTATTTCAGATCTGTCTAGAACTACGCACCAATATTAATCAACGTTTCATTATGTGAAAATCTCGATAAATTTTATTTTATACTTAAAAATTAATAATAATTACTAGATATTAATGTGTACCACTATACAATTCTCGATTTTTTCAAGTGTTAACTGAAACTTTTAAAATACCTCTACTCCTCTACTCAAAGTTAATAAGAACAAAAATTGTATGATTATTGCGTTTTATAAAATACATAAAACAATTTTTTTTTTTAAATCCTCAAGTATAAAATTAATGAATGCAACTTGCTTGTAATCTAAAATTTTAAAATTACAAACAAACGACATTTTTATTTATATAAACGTTATGACTTTATGTACCTATACACAATAATAAGTAGGTACCTACCTACTATAAAACAGTGGGATTCACAGAACCTACCTACTTAATATTCAACCCAGAAATATTATGAATCCGTACACTTCACTTTGACTATATAGTAAATAGCAATGACCTACATATGAGAAATGAATACATTATAACAGTAGACGTTAGTCTATACGGTATAGTATTATATACTGCACATTACACGTGGTATATCAAATCAATAAAACATAGTATAGGTGGTGTGTCAGTGTGTCCACTGTCCAATGGTCAGCTGGACGTTGGTCTCTTGGAATGTGGTTTACTGAAACTGGTTGTAGCTGGGGTTAATGACATATTCAACTGTCAACACATTAAGATATTCACATTTTTCGTATATAACAATTTGTGAAAATACAATTATAGTTCCCTTCCGTAAAACTGAATTGCTTAGAAAAAAAATAAAATCGGACAGAAAACAGATAAATGTAATTACTAAATTTACTATTATACACGTTTTAAGGAAATGAAAACAATAAAAATAAACATTCATAATAGCGAAAATAAATAAAAATCATATTTTTTCATACGTACTAATTTTCATTTAGTCGTTCGAAATGATGGACAAAATCAATTTCACTTTTTATTCTTTTTAATTAACACAGACCGTTTTATTTCTTGTCAAACTATAGTTTGAAAGTATCTATTAATATTGTGGCATACTTTATTGTTACCACCAACATTTTTTACATTGTAAAAAAAATGTATTTTATACTCCAGCCAAACTTTTGACTTTACGATATGTATAATTGGTTAAATGGTCATTATTAATATCGTTGAGATATATCGCAATTTTTTTTTCTTATGAAAATATATTCAGTCTGTACGTATACAATTCGTTCAAAAGTACAGAAATATACGTTATAAAATATGTAAAAAGCAATAGATATATTTCGCGTGAGTGAAGAAAACTGTCCGTTGCAAAAACTTCAGTGAATAGTTTAAAAGGTGTTCGCAATATTTCCGTTTCGGAGACAACGTGAATTTTCATAAAGATTGTTATCAGATTACGAATTAAAAGATTAGGATAAGCATTTCGAAGCCCTTATGTAATGGAGTTTGGCTATTTCGTTTCCTCCAGTACGAGAAAGTTCGGCCGTCTTTATGGAAACACATGGAGAAGTAGAAGGACTCGTAGTTATATTATACATAATTTTAATTTTTTGCAATATTTATAGATGGTAATTGTAGGGACTTGGAGAAGCTAATAATAATAAAGTCACTCTAAATTCTTTCGCATTGCATTGATATATGACAATCACAAATTCATAAACATTTTCATACTACGATATCGATCCGCTCTATTCCATATATGAAAATGTATAAGCGCTAAAAGTTATATAGAAACCGATTTAGAAACATCAGAATTAAGCACATAAAATATATAATATGTATATCATACACAAAATTCAATGTTGCGTATATTTATGTATATCGACAATTTTTGGAGTATAAAATCATATTTAGACTTTTACAAACATATAACGTATATTTTCATTATTTAAGTCACAATGATTTATAAATTTACAAAAACAACTACAGACAATCGCTTTATATTACCCGTGTCTAGACAAAAACAGAAACAATATTTTTTTCAACTTCGAATACGACCGGACAGTTAAACAATAAATGGATATTTATGTATTTAATATAACATATACAATTTTCTGACCTATAGGTGATATGAACCAACGAGTATACACAATTATATTAAATATATTTACATGACTATGTATTTGTATTATTTATATATATATATATACACACACACACACACACACACACACACACACACACACACACAAATATCTTAAGTTAAAATTAATGTTCAATTTAATATAACTGTTTTCATATTTCATTTTTTTTTTTTTTTTTTATAACTTATTTACATTTTTTTTTATTTACACACACATTTAAGTTTTTACATACATGTTATATGCTATCCAACGTTAGTGAAATATATTTTTAAAAAAATCTCGCCACACAGAATTTAAACTAGGTATCGTGTTTATGTATTAAATTTGGATGAGTTTATTATAATATAATAATAATATTATAAACAAAATTATGGATATTTATTAAAAATTTTTTCAAATCAAATTCACTGTATTTTATTTTTATATACATACTCATTAAAATTTAATTAAAACATCTGAAACCTCTTTCTGAAATTTCAGTGGATTTCTGCCTACAGCAATATTATAAACAATAGGTAATTTAACTAATTTCTAATTACTTGAAAAATAAAAGAATCATTATGTATCGTAAGGTAAAAAATTGTATAATCATTTTTTACCACTCCAGGCAATGCAATAACAATAAATAAACGCTATACTTAATAGTTAACAAGAAAATACTAAAGACCTATTGTAGATATTAGAAATGACGAGGGATGTCTCATTATTCTATTTTAGTAATTAAAATTCAGTATTAACAAAGTATAAATATAAATTACAACAAAAAAACTATTCTGTTGTTGTTTCTGCCAGTAACCAGTAGATAGGTAGAAATTTTGGTCAATAACCACTTTAGTGTAGTATTAATAAAACATCATATTATATAGGTGTGGCTTAGATTGAGACCATAGCACACTACCGGTTTCTGTTTACATTAAAGAGTTCCCTGTGGTCAAGAATTAATTTAGTCATTTCTCATTTGGTTGTTCGAAATGGATAGTTTCTTCAAAGTTCTTTGCTGTGTGTTCACACTTTTAGTCATATCAAAATTTACAATATGTTCACAAAATGACGAACAACATAACATTGTCGAAGAAAAAAAAACTTATGACGGTGATCAAGTACTAAGAGTAGAAACGGTGAATTCTAAGCAAAGGAAAAAAATCAAGGAACTCGAAAATCAAGGATGTAAGTAAACAACGCGCCTAAAGTATATTATTTTTAAATTTTTTCATTAATAAGTAAATATTATATTATTATATTTAGTTACTACAAACAAATAATATTGGCTAATAATAAATATTCTTTTAGTGATTCAAAAATGGTTTACCACTTCTACATCAGTGGACATAATGGTCAAAAAAGATAATTCACAAATAGTAAAAAACACATTGAATAATAGCTCATTATCATATGAAATATTTATTGACAATGTACAACGAGCTATCAATGAAGAAAGTCCTCCAGTGATTGAAGACGAACTACTTGGAAGACAAGGTTAAAAGTTATATTTATACAATAATAATTTTTACGAAACCTCCAACAAAAATATCTACTTTACAAGTTAAAAATTTTTTTTTTTAAATTTGGCTTTCATATTAATATTTTATAAATTTTTATCTTAATATTTTGAACTTCTATATCGTTCTTAAACATCTCATGACTATAACCTTTTTCATAATAAAAACAAAAAGAAATTATTATTTATTAAAATATCTCGATAATAAAAAATATAATAAAACCTCGTGTGTAAATATTATTTTCTGTACGATGAAATTTGTAGTTTCACTTGGAATTGACATATAAACCGAAAAAAATTCTTTTCTTGTTCAATTATACAAATTATTTTACTATATCATCATTTCGAAGACATACATTTATCACGAAAAGAAAGAAATAAATGTAAAAAATAGTAAACTAATTATACACAAATTTAATCCTACTAATTTATTGATTTTAGGTCACAACTTGACATTTGAACGTTATCATAAGGTTAGTGATATATATAAGTACATTGATTATTTATCTCAAGAATATCCAGATTTAATAGAGATCGAAACTATCGGTAAATCACACGAAGGTGTTCCCTTGCGGGTAGTACGAATTAAGCCAGATGAAAATGCAACTGAAACAAAATCTATGTGGGTTGATGGAGGCATCCACGCACGGGAATGGATTGCAGTATCCTCAGTATTATATTTCATCAACGAATTGATATACAACAGAGACTCGTTGGAATCTCATATGAAAAACATAGAGTTTCACATACTTCCAATATTAAATCCTGATGGGTTAGTATACTTATTATTAATATTATTATTTTAGGCAATTGTCTACAAAATAAAAGCAAATAATTTGTACTCAGATACAAACATTCACATGAAAAAGAACGTTTATGGCGCAAAAACCGTAACAAACCATCAGCGAATTCATGCGTAGGAACTGATCTGAATCGTAACTGGGATTATCACTGGGGTGAGACTGGTGCTAGCAAATATTCGTGTGCAGAAATCTACCGAGGAGTAAAGGCCAACTCTGAACAGGAAACTCAAGCGGTTGTTCAATATATTATGAAAAATCCGAATAAATTCAATGTAAGTAATGGAATTAAAATGTTTAATAATAACTGCTAGACTTAATAAGTACTAATATTTTTAGGGATATCTGACATTCCATAGTTATGGACAATATATTTTATACCCGTGGGGTTATGCCAAACGAGTACCATCTGATCATAAAGAAATTCACCGTGTCGGTCAGATTATAGCCACAGCTATCAAAAAGGCTACAACAAAAGAGTATACTGTCGGAAACAGCGCATCACTTTTATATCCAGCAGCCGGTACATATTATATTATATTGTCACATACACTCCATATAATTGTTATATATATTTTTTTTAAATAATAATATTATTTTATAATTATTTTAGGAGCATCTGATGATTGGGCTAAAGGAGTTGCGAAAATAAAATATGTTTACACTATTGAATTAAGGGACACAGGAAAATATGGATTTATCTTACCACCATCTGAGATTTTACCAACCGGAAAAGAAGCTTTTGCAGCAATCTCAGCACTAGCCAGTGAAATAAATGACGGAGGAAATAATAATAGTAAACAGTAGTAAATAAAATTATATGCATACCTTAAACTCGGGTGTTGTACAACTTTTCAAAGACAAAGAACAATTTTTTTCTTTTTTATCCTTCTCATCTATAATATATTTATTTGTAACTAGTTGTCCTATAAATATAATAAATATTTATTTGTTTAAATGTTTTGCTTTTTACACCGTAAATATAAATATCCTATTAACAAGATCTAGTAAATAGGTATACATGCAGGGCCGGCCTTAGGTGTTTTGCCGCCCTAGGCAAATCTATTTTACGCTGCCCCTCAAGGGCTTATTTAGGGGAAGGTAATAGGGGCATTCGCCTCCCCTCCATAACCATAAAATATGCATTAAAAATACATAAATCGTATACGGTGTATGATTTTATCACTTCAGATTTCGGCTCATTATAAAATTGCCGCCCCTAAACTAATGCGGCCCTAGGCAGCTGTCTACTTTCCTATGGCGTTGGGCTGGCCCTGTATATGTGTTTAAATGTAAATATTTAATACAAACCATTGATTTCGGATGTTATCTGATGTTGCTCTAGAACATCAATACTCTGAGAATTATTTTTTAAATTAAAAATCACTTTTTTTGTATTGTTTTGTTCAGGTTTGGGCTGCGTTGTTTCAATTCTAGTATTAACTTTTGTACTTTCAAAATCTGTTGATGTTTTACATGTATTTGGTTCTGAAGTTGTTTGAAAATATGGGAGTGTTTCATTGATTATTTTGTCAGCTTCGATCAACAAATCATCAATAGTTTTCCCTGCAAATTCTCCTGAAATCACCAGTGTATGTAATAAAAAAAATATATATATACATATACATAATTCATATTTTAATCAAATAAACAGTTCTAAATAAATTTAAATAATAATAATTTTTAATGTATATACGTATATACAATATATATAGGCAAAACTAAAAATAACATTTTTAATAGTTTCCATAAAAAGCTATGATAGCACATATGAAATAAAATTATCAAAGAACACTGCAATATCATTATTATGCATATAATTATATTGTTAACAAACATTACGTGTCATATATATAAGTTTAAATGATACAATTTCAATAATTAATTGACAAATTTAACAATACCAGCTGTAAACCAATAAAAATGAATAAATATCTGTACACATTTATTTTTGTCTGGGTAATTATATCCTGACCAGTGGCATAGCGTGAAACTCAATGGCCCTAGGGCCAATAAGAGACGAAGGCCCTCTTTATTACAAAAATTAAATTTAAAAATAAAAATTTTTAAAACTAACTGCCCATTTGAAAAACTAGCGACGTCTGTAAAATGATAAACGCCATCGCTGTACTTTTTTTTTTGTATTTTAAGTTAAATTATATTTTCAATATAAATATTATATAAAAAAAAAAATGTTTAGAGTTTTTTTAATGTAATAATTAAGATCCTCTTGTGGCCTCTCAACTTGGACCTATATTGGGGGCTCTGGGGCCTGGGCCCCGGTAGCCCCGGCCTAAATACGCCACTGATCCTGACCATTGGCTGTGTATTAGAAACATTAAAATTATAAATAAAAAAATAAACACAAATATATTTTTCATTTTACCTATAATCTCTTGAATATCACAGTCTTCTCTACCTGAAACTAACAATTTCTCCATCTCAAAAATTAATGATTCCATGTCGTATTGCTATAAATTTAACTTCATTAAACACTAAATAAACATTTTTAAAAAGTTAAAAATGTATTTAAAAGAAAAAAAAAATCTTATACATTTTAATGATATTTGATAAATGATAATGTTATTACATTATCAATTATCAACAAGTATGTGGCGACTGCGCATGCGCGTCCGTGGCTGCCTCCACGGCGTCATGCGACTGCCGCGGCGCGTCCTCGCCGCTTTCTCTCGCGCGCGCTCGCCTTGTGCTGTTGTCACGTCACGTACTCGCGCTGTGTCTCGTACTGTCGTCACGTCTCAAACCGACAACCGCGAAACGTTTCCGAAACGACAACCAAAATTATCCGCCGCACCGTTTGTGTATTTCGCGTTACGATTATTGTATCCCGCGTATATGCTCTCTTGTATTATTCGTTATATTATACATTCCGATTCTTTAAAATAAACGTATTAGTTATTTAATTCTTTTCCTTGAGTTATATTGACGGTATAACCTCCAAATTGGTGACCTCGACGTGATCTAAAATCGTCTATTTTCGTTTATTTTTTTTTTTCGTTTCTCCGCGGTTCGAGTATTTCGTGCGGCGTGCATTACGATGACCGAACCCATCGAATATCGTGACCTCCTCGCTTTGGACAACGAAGTACCGCTCGATAGTTCGCCCGTTAACCGGTCCACGTGGTCCGCGAACCCGCCTACGCCCGCCGGTACCGCTGGCCCGAACGACGCGTTGCCTTCGGTCGCGAGCGTCAGCCAAGTCCGAGTGCCGAATTTTTGGAGACACTCTCCGCGCGAGTGGTTCCTTCATCTCGAGGCGATTTTTGCGAATTCGCGTATACGTTCGGCCGTCTGTAAGACCAACCACGTGGTCGCCGCGCTTGACGAGGAAAGTGTCCGGTCCGTTAGCGACTTAATCGGCCCCAACGCATGCTACGAGAGCATCAAAGAACGCCTCATTGCAACTTTTTCCGCGTCGCAATCAACGCGTTTCCGGAGTATCGTGCAACCCGGGGGATTAGGCGACCGACGTCCCACGCAGCTACTTCGCGACATGCGTAATATTCTCCCGGACGGCATCGGCGATGCCGCCCTTAAGCAGTTCTGGCTACAGAAGTTACCGGCCACCACCGTCGCAATTATCTCCGGTCTCGACGGTTCTCTACAAGATCTCGCCGAAAGGGCGGATCGCATCATCGAAGCCAATGATTTTCATGACGTCAACGCCATCGCCGCGCGGGATCCAGCAAACGATCGACTACACGTGATGGAGAACGCGATTGCGTCACTAGCCACGCAGATCTCAAATTTGGTTTCAAGTTTGGCAACCAAAGGTAATTTCGGCGCGCGTGGTCGGAGTCGCTCGAGACCTCGGTCGAGTTCAGGCCCCAGAACAGACGGCGCTTTCTGTTTTTATCACGATCGATATGGGGACGCAGCGAACAATTGCCGACCGCCATGCACCTTCAAACCGTCGGAAAACTGAGACGGGCGGCGGAGGCAAGCCTGCTCCCCGCCGCTCACCACGGCTGTCGAGTCTTTGTCAACGACACGAGGACCGGGCGGCGTTTCCTCATCGATTCAGGTGCCGACGTTTCGGTTTTACCGCCGTCCGCGGGGCGACATGCTACGTCGAGCATTGTGTTGACCGCGGCGAATGGCACGCGCATCCGTACGTACGGACGCAAGACTCTACTTCTCAACCTAGGTCTCGCCAGGTCCTTACCCTGGACATTCGAGATGGCGGACGTCGCGCGTCCAATCATCGGTGCAGATCTACTCCACTATTATGGTTTACTCGTAGACGTCCGAAACGGTCGGTTAGTAGACCCGTCTACAGATTCGACGTCCAAGACTACTATGGCACTCGTGCGACCCTCAGCTATTTGCGTGGTCTCCCAACCGGACGCATGGAGCAAGCTGATCGACGAGTTTCCGGCCATCACTCGAGAATCACCGGTGCCCGATAAGTTCACGCACAGCGTCGAACACACGCTGCCAACGACCGGTCCGCCCTTGTTTGCCCGCCCACGTCGATTGCCGCCGGACCGTTTGCTCGCCGCGCGTAAAGAGTTCGAGTATATGCGACGTAAGGGTATTTGTCGACCGTCGGACAGTCCATGGGCCAGCCCTCTTCTTTGGTCAGCAAAAGACGGCACATACCGCCCGTGCGGCGATTATCGGCGCTTAAACGCCGTCACCAGGCCGGACAGGTACCCACTACCGCATATCCACGACTTCACGGGAAATCTTTTCGGGCGATTGATTTTTTCCAAGCTCGATCTCGTGCGCGCGTATCACCAGATACCCATAGCAGCCGACGATATTCCGAAAACTGCCGTGACGACGCCATTTGGACTCTATGAATTTCCGGTTATGTGTTTTGGGCTCAAAAACGCGGCACAAACGTTTCAGCGTTTCGTTAACGACGTCCTGCGCGGTCTCGAGTTCGCGTACGCTTATATCGACGACGTCCTAATCGCTTCCGAGAGCGAAGCCGAGCACGAAGCGCACGTACGCGCGGTGCTCGGACGTCTACAGAGCTCTGGCATTGCGATCAACCCGGGGAAATGTGTGTTCGGCGTCCATCAGCTTACTTTCTTGGGCCACGTGGTCAATGGCGAAGGTTGTCAGCCGTTGCCTGAGCGAGTCGACGACATACGAAAGTGGCCACTGCCAACAACGAAGAAGGGACTTCAGCGATTATTGGGTTCGATAAATTTTTATCATCGATTTATTCCCAACGCCGCACAACTCCAAGCGCCGCTTTATGCCCTCGCAGCATCGGTGAAGAAAAGGGACGGTCCTTTGCAGTGGACGACTGCCACCCGCGACGCCTTCAAGGAATGCTGCAGCGCTCTCGCCAACACTGTCCGCCTTTCGCACCCAGAGTCGAATGCACGGTTACGACTCAGTACCGACGCGTCTAGCACAGCGACGGGGGCCGTCCTCGAGCAGTGTTGTGACGGTTGCTGGAGACCGTTGGGTTTTTTCTCCCGGAAAATGTCGCCCGCACAATGTCGCTACAGCACGTATGACAGGGAGCTTTTGGCAGCCTACCTCGCTGTTCGACATTTCCTACACGCCATCGAAGGTCGACACGTGACCTTGCGAACCGATCATAGGCCACTCACGCACATGTTCACCGCCAAAGCCGATAAATACAGCGACCGACACCTTCGGCAAGTCAGTTTTATTGCACAATTCGTTCAACAAATCGAGCATATTCAAGGCGAGAAAAATATAGTGCCGGACGCGCTCTCACGACTCGATGCCGTTACACTCAGCGCTCAGTGGGAGATGCCAGATGCAAAGTTGCTTGCGGAGGAGCTGAGCAAGGACCCGGAGTTGTCGCGTATCCTCGATGGCACTTTAAGTAGTTCGTTGCGCCTCAAGCCTCGCAAAATCGACGCAGGTACGATTTATTTCGACACTTCTCTGACCGGCAGATCCCGTACGTACGTACCAGCTACACTCCGACGACGCGTTTTCGACGTACTGCACAACCAAGCGCACCCCGGCATCAAGGCAACGGTTACCCTCGTCAAGGAACGACACTGTTGGCCAGATATGGATCGCCAGATCCGGTCTTGGGCTAAGTCTTGCGTTAGCTGCCAACGCACGAAGGTGCATCGACACGTTGTCGCACCGGTTACGCCTTTCGTGTCGCCAGACCGGCGTTTCGGCCATATTCACATCGACTTGGTGGGCCCACTGCCTCAATCGGACGGATACTCTTATATGTTGACCGCCATCGACCGCTTCACACGCTGGCCAGAAGCTTGGCCGCTGAAGAATATTTCTGCTCACGCCGTCACGGAAAAGCTGGTCTCGCAGTGGTTCTCCCGTTTTGGCGTCCCCGACACAGTGACTACGGACCAAGGGAGACAGTTCAATTCCGAGCTGTTTCGGACCCTCAGCTCTACTTACGGGTTCCATCATATTCGGACTTCACCGTATCACCCACAGTCGAACGGCCTCGTCGAGCGGCTACATCGCCCACTTAAGGCAGCGTTGACGGCCCAGAACGACGCGTGTTGGACCAAAAAATTATCGACAGTCCTGCTCGCACTACGTAGCGTTGTCAAACAGGACATCGGTTGTTCACCGGCAGAGCTAGTCTACGGCACGACACTTCGTTTGCCAGGAGAATTTTTTCACACCGCCCAGCCCGAACCAGGTCTGCCAGATTTGATTCGTGTCCTCAAAGACTCCATGCAGCAGCTGCAACCCACTCCAGGTACGGACCACTCCAAAAGGTCCATCTACGTGCCCGTGCAACTCCAGGACGTGTCGCATGTATTCTTGCGAGTGGACGCCACTCGAAAGCCGTTACTGCCTCGCTACGATGGCCCATACCCGGTGCTAGAACGTACCGAAAAAATTTTCAAACTACAGCTCGACAACCGGACTAGTTGGATCTCGGTAGACCGCTTGAAGCCCGCCTTCATCGTTCAAGACGATCCGTTGGCCGACCACAACTACGCTACCGCATGTGCAGTGCAAATTCGGGCCAGTTCGAATGCTGCCGCCGGTGCAGCAATTTCGCCGACCATCCGTACACCCGTCTCCAAACGCACAGTCAGGAAGCGTGTCCGTTTCTACCTTGGGACCAGTCCTCATTCTAACGCCGCGCCAAGGTGAAGCAGTAGCGGATGGGTACATCAATCGCGGCAGTTAATATAAAAAAAAAAAAAATTTTTTTTTTTTTGGCTCCTAAGGGGGTAGTAATGTGGCGACTGCGCATGCGCGTCCGTGGCTGCCTCCACGGCGTCATGCGACTGCCGCGGCGCGTCCTCGCCGCTTTCTCTCGCGCGCGCTCGCCTTGTGCTGTTGTCACGTCACGTACTCGCGCTGTGTCTCGTACTGTCGTCACGTCTCAAACCGACAACCGCGAAACGTTTCCGAAACGACAACCAAAATTATCCGCCGCACCGTTTGTGTATTTCGCGTTACGATTATTGTATCCCGCGTATATGCTCTCTTGTATTATTCGTTATATTATACATTCCGATTCTTTAAAATAAACGTATTAGTTATTTAATTCTTTTCCTTGGAGTTATATTGACGGTATAACCTCCAAAAGTAAAAAAATAAAATAATAATCATAAAATTGTACAGTGTTCCTACTTCAAATAATGTACAAAAGTAAAAAAAAAATATATATATATATTTATTTATATATGAAAATTTTAAATATATAAATATAAATAGCTTGCTACCTATACCTATACCCTAATGAGGGTTAGGCGACTCAGACGTCAAAATATCGAGGCACCATGGCACCGTGACGTTATATTGTCACTCAGACAGTATATTATTTTTCATCAGCTTTGCTCAAAGAAAACCTAGAAAAATGTAATTTAATCAGTAATAAGAGACCACTGTTTTAAATGTCAGCAAAAAAAAAAAATAAAATAATTATGCCGAATTTGACTTTCTTCGTGAATCAGTGACCAATGTTTTCATTATTTTTCAAAAATATAGAACTTTTTCATTATTACAATAACATAGCAAGTTTTACTTATATGTATTATATTTCACATTTTCACAATAAAAATACGAATATAAAAAAGGCACCCAAATAACGGTTGGCCTAGGGCGCTATTACACCTCACGTGTATTTAATATTATTAATAATACCTAATTAATAATAATACAGATATTGCTTATTATTATTTATTGTAAATAAATCTAAACGACTATTTTGTTATTTTTTGCCCATTTTTTCATCATTTTAATCATTTGTTCAACTTGAGAATTTGCTGAATTTCTTAACAAATGTATGACATCAGATATCTGATCTCTGCAAATAAATAAAATGTTATTATTCGCATCGTGTCATTAAACACTGAAACTTATCTAAAATGACTTATATGTCATCAAATTGAAAAAAAGTGTTTATATAATGATTTATAATAATATATTATATATTAATTTCATTGAATATGCATGACAAAATAAACAGGTATGCTTAGCAACTTTGTGATACGCAAGTACCGCCATATTGCTTTTCTCCAAATGTTATCAATGTTATATTCCTGATAGTCCGGTGCACAATTTACAATAGTGTGTTAGCGTTTTCCACATTACTGTCCTATTGCACCTAGAGCGGGCAAATGATATCACTCGAAAACTTGCCCAGTGCTGTCCAGTTCAGTATCATATGGAACACGATTTTTCGTTATGAAAATGTTATCAATTATTTTATCTTTGATAACGATTGTGTATACCGTTACCACAAAATTCTGTGCTGTATTCCGTAATCCGTGCTCTACTCGTTAACTTGTTTTAAAAATCGTTTTTATTAACGAAAATGATGGTTGGCACTGTTATCAATAAAAGATAAGGCGCACCCTCTCGAGGAGCTCGTGCAATTATCACTGCACTCAGTGCAAAAAACTGACAGAGTGCATACATGTGAAACATAAAAACTCGCACTATAGTTGTGAACTAATATTCCATATGGAACATAAAATAATTGCACCAGTGCAATAGTGCAGCCATGTGGAAAACGCTATGTATGATAATTACATGGTTTCCGTTATTTTGTTGAGTATTAATGTCAATTTTCTACAATAAATAATAATTATCTTTTATTTACATAATTAAGAGAAAGTATAAAGTTTAATTCTTAAGTCTGTATTTTTACTGTACATTAATTATTATTTTTAATTACCTAACTATAACATAATAAAATTGTACAGGACGCATTATATAATAAATATTAATTCTAAGCTGTAAATTTTTTCAATTTTTTTTTAGATTTTTGCAAACTGTATTTATGTAAAAGTAAAAGTGAATTATTTAAATTATTCATATGGATAAATGTTCTTGTTCGAACCATAAAACTCAAAACCTCTTTATTTTGTCATGTGAATATGGAAGTCAATCAAATGTAAGAATTTTAAAAATAATACACTTTATAATTTATATAAATGACTTTCAAAGAAAAAATTCATTATTATTCACATTTTAAGCAATTAGGTACTTATCCAAAAATAATTATTTTATTTGCTATCAAATTTGAATAATAAATAATAATTAAATTCATAATTAACAATCAGTTTGTCTAAACTTTTATGATTTCTGTACTTTATAGATTTTTTTCTCTAAAAGAAGCATTTTGTAAAATTATATATATATATATATATATATATATATATATATATATATACAATAACTTTTGTTTTCATCAATATTTAAACATTTTTTTGTAATAATTATCGGAACCTTGCTCTATTATTATATTTTAGGTACAGGTAGGTATACCATATACCATATTAATGAAAGAAAGTGATAATTTTGTAAACTTAAAGAAATTGTAGAAAATTAACGTCTAATCGCATAAATAAATATAAAATATTTAGAAAATAAAATTATAAAATATCTATCTTTAGCACAATGACAATCTCAATGAGTGCAACGGCACCCACTACCCCCCTCCTTGCGGACACCCCTGGTAATATGTATAAGCATAGATTATATACAGGGCTCGTAAATGCATGCACTAAAGAACGTGTAAATAAGTATGCATTTATACACTAAAAGCTGGCAAACTTTGAGAAGCATTGCAGGAATGTACGGTTTTCGACAAACATAAATTGGTACGTTGATACGTACAACATACTGCAGTAAAGCTCATAAATTCCATAGTCATAGAAGAATAAAAGTATACTAAGATTTCGTAAAAACTTTCGGGAAAGTAATTAAGAAAGAAATCAAATACTTTTTTATCTAAAAGATTTTTTCTCCCACCCTGAAAAATGATTTTTCTATATTTATATGACATACACATAATATGTGATTATGAATCCAAAAAATCTACTATATGCCAAAACACCCAAAGTATGCAAAAATATGCACTATTAAACTATATATTTTTATTTCTATTATTGTGAAACGGATTTGTACTTCACTTAGCATGTTTTCCTATGTAGCAGAAAAAAAATGCAAATGCATGAACTTACGAGCCCTGATTATACATACATATATATATAAATATACATATACAAATACATATGTCATATACATATATATATATATATATATATATATATATATATATAATCAATGCTAATATACGTATGATGAATTTAACTATTCGCATGACAATCATAATTTACTATTTAATACAGGTAGGTACAGTGGCGTGGCGAACTTATAATTTTTTAGAGGCAAGAGACAACTTTCCTAAGGACCCATCCACCCACTATACATTTTAACATAACAATCATATTTTTATTATAATCTTTTGTCTTTTAATTAGGTGGTAAAATATTTTACCAGTGACTATTAATTATTAAGTACCTAATGACCTAGACCAGTGTTTCCCAAAGTGGGTGATATCGACCCTGGGGACGATATTACGGTCTAGGGGGGCGCTAATATGATAGTATGAATACGTTGTTGTATTTTTTTTTATACTTATTAATTGATTAATGTAAAATTTTGGGATAGGGGGGCGGTGAAATTTTTTTTTTTGTAAGTGGGCGGTAAGGGAAATAAGTTTGGGAACCCCTGACCTAGACGATCTTTGGTTTATTATTTTACCACCCTGTAAGTCTAAACTTAACAATAAAAAAAAATTGTTGTTTTTTTTTTATTTCTATTACACATAATCAAATGAAGGAACTTCTTTACTTTACCGGAGAATTTGATTTTTTGACATATTTTTGGGGAAAATATGTATTTTTCGATGAAAAAAATCGATAATGAAGTCAGAATATTTAATATTGGGATGGACACATGCACACAAAACGCAGTACAGCACAATAAACAAAAACAATAAAGCACAATAAACAAAATTTTTAATATATCTACTATAATCATCTAAAGATTTATAAAAATGTTATAAATAGATTATTAATAATAAATTGATATCGCATTGGCTCATTAGTTATGTACCTCCATAGCTATACGAAGATGTGGAAATTTTAACATTTAATTTAATAGAAAACGTCAATAGAAAAAGTCATTACATAGTGAAATACATGTTACTATGCGTTATATTATTACTTCATACTTGTACAAGTATAGTTGATAATAGATTATTAATCATTATATTATCAAATACAATTTTATATTTTATTGTAAAATACCAAATTACAACTCGGATCAAAGGCCCACCGGCCACCGACCACCCTTCAACAAATTAGAGGCAATTGCCTCTCGCATACACTTTCGCTACGCCATTGGGTAGGTACATTTATAGCCATGGTAGTAAGCTCTACAAAAGAGAGAAGGTAAAAATTGGAGGTGAGGGGTGGGGTGTTAATCAAAATAGTTTTTCAATTATGTAAAGAGATTTGTTTTGGATGAGTCGTGAAATTTTAACAAATTTTTGGTGAGTTATGCGTGGATGAGTTTCGAGCCCCCGCAATTACGCCAACGATGTAATTATTGAAAAAAAGCGCCAGTTAATATTATGTACTTAGGGCGCCAAAATCCTAAATACGCCACTGATAGGAACTGAACTGTTAACACGAGACTCGTTTATAAAGAATGATGGAATGCAATGCCACAGATGGCTTTTTTTCAAAGGGACATTTTGGCGTATTTGGAGTACAGTGGAACACATAGCTCGAAAGCTAAACATATGTTCATCTCACGCATTCTCCCGCCAATTCTGTAATAGTTTGACCGCGTGTCGGAATAAACCGCTTATGAATAAATTACACCGAGTAACAAGTAAAGTAAATTTTTCTTCCTGAAATTTATAATATATTTTTATTCGTGGCGAATCATTTGGTCGCTTTAATTTTTCTTCTTTTTCTCGCCGCGCCGTAATGAATATACCGAAATAGATTACAAAATTCTTTGACATGAATACAATTTTTTTCTACGTATAATTACGTTTTTATTTTAATTTTTAAATTATTTAAATTTATATTTATTGGCGTTTCCGTCGTATCCTTTCAGTGGCGGTCAAATGATTTTTTCATGGGGAGGGGAGATGAGGCTGATTTTTCAACACAAATTTTGATCGTTGAAAACATAAGTCATAATTCAGGGATATATATATTTATATATTTATTATTAATAAATACGTAATAAACGGTATATTGTTAAAAATAATACATAATAACAAAAAGGTCATGTGGGGGGGATCTCATTCCCCGTTTGACCGCCACTGTATCCTTTCTAATTTGATTTCCACGCGAGCCGTATGTGTCCTATTAGCCGCCGCAAGTGCAGTGACAACAATGAACAATTGAACGCGATTTATCTACGCGGTTTCTCGAGTTTATGTATATTTATACTACCTAATATATTATACAGCACTATATAGTGAATAATTCATAACATAAAAGTATACCTATTGGTTTATATAAATTAAAATAAAATACACATAAATATACGTGATTATACACACTTTGGTTGCTGGCCAAGAACGATTTGTTGAAATATACCAGCACAAGCACCACGCTTTCCTTCCCAATACTCAGGTAATAAATCCAATCTTTCCAGCATATCAAAAGCTTTAGCTGATTGCCAAAATTGATTGGTCTTATAACAATTATTTGCAATTGATTGCAATATTATTAGTGAATCTTGTGAATTTTCCATTTTCAAATACAAATCCCAGGCTGATTGCGGTTTTTTATTCATAATAACTAAAAAACAAATTAATATTATTTATTTTATAAAATTCCTCATATTATTCTCTATATAGTATAGACCATAGATGGCAAATCCATGGCACGCGTGCCCGAGATGGCAGGCGAAAAATTAAAATGTTTATATTATATTTTTATTTTTTATTTTTTCTCATAATATATATAATAATTTTCATAATTTAATGGTACGCACGGAAAAAAAAGAAAAAAGGTAATTTTTGGCACGTAACGTCAAAATAATTTGCCACCCCTGGTATAGACTATATATACGAGTATATTTAGACTGATAACGTCATAACGATAAGTATTAAAGTATAAAAGAGTAACAAAAGGTAAGACGAATAAAAATTAGGCTAATTCAATATAATGTCCATTATACAGTGGCGTAGCCAGGATTTTTCAAAGAGGGGCCAATAAAAGTTTTCAAAATCAAATTTTTACCTTATTAAACAAAACATAGTGACGTGAGCACAAGACCATACACCTTAGATTTTAGAATATGTATTTTCAAGTCGGTCAGGAGAGCTAGCGGAAACATAATGTTTAGGTATTATTTTAAACGTGTAGGTATTATAGCAGTGCTTGAATTGGGGGGGACGGAGTCCCCTTTCTTTTTTCAAAATATTATAGCGTACCTACCCCTTCTAATTTTTCATACCGGGACGCAGAGAACGGGACGGTCAAGACTCTAAAATTTTATTGAACTAATGAAAATTAAAAATTTTATTTATAAGGAGTGGTCGCGGTAGTTGTCACAATATACAAACAATATATTTCTTGAAATGACAATCGTCGATTGCCAATTTTTCTCGGTATTATTTTGTTATTATGAACATAAAATGTAATCTACTTTATTATATATGTCGTTATTTTTATAAAATATGTTTTGTTTTATTTTCATAAGAACATTACTGTTCAACACACAGTTTTCTCGTCAAAATAAAATACAAACGATTTATGAAAAATTAACCAGTGCGAAACTAAAGTTAACAAAAAAAAAAATATATAACACTTCAAATTTCAGTAAAAGAAAAAAGCAGACTGTATTTAACAAATTATTAATAAAATTCAATATAACAAACAATAATTATTGATCTTAAAAATAAAGGGAATATTAAATATAATGTTTACATAAATTCCATACAAAGTTACTGGATAATATAATTATTAATTATTATAAAACGATAAATACACAAAAAAGAAAGTAAAAAAACCTGATCCTCGAATAGATGAAACTCAATGAGCTTTTCATTGAGTTTCATCCACAAAACACAAGGGATACTCAAACGATAAAGTTTTCTTGCGCAAAACACAAATAATAGTTTTTGTAAAAATAATGACGAAATATTATAATTTTGACAATGACACAACAACAAATTTAAATATCAATACCAATAATAATAATCATAAAATTTGCTTAATTAAACAAATATATAAAAGTAATCGTAAATTAATAAAAAAAAAATAATAATAATAATAATAATAAATGCTCCTTTACTATGTGGCGCGAATGTTTACAGTTTAAAAAAAAATGATGCTTATTTATTATTGTATAATAAAAAATATAGTGGGGATGTTGGACTACTCAGATGAAAGTGTAATTATATGTTATTTATTAAATTATTTGTTTAAATAAACTATTTCGTTGCTGAGATCGTGTCTGCTACTGTGTAGGGAGACAGATGCAAATCATAGTCTCTAGGACCTGTTAAATATAACTTGGAAAACTTCATTTGTATGGTATCGTTCCAAATACCCTGTTACTCGCTTGAAAGAGCAGTTAATGTAGTAGAAGAAAGCTAGCCGACTGCTCCTTAACTGGATAGAAATAGGTATAAATATTTAAATATCAACCACTCTTTCTAAACGGAGGAGGTGCGTTACAATATATTTATACACATTAATTTAATAACTTCATTTATTTTTATTAAAGATCTCTTATTCTGACGTTTTGAAGAAAAAATAATCGAAAAACTGCGCATGCATGAATATAATTCGGAGAGAAATGTACGCGAGGTACTTACGACATACAAGCGAATTAGCGAAAATTATGTGATCGGTACGTCGTTATTTAGGAAATACCTATAAGATTTTTATAAATTCAGATAAGAAACAATACAATAAATATAGATAAAAAGTCCACAAAATGATGACAATTATGATTAATCTAATCAAAATTTTATATTTTGGATGAAACCCACAAAATGTATCATAAATATTCTACGTATATTCATATATCAATTTAATATTTTTGTTGGTTTCAAACCAATTATTATATACAAATTCGGATCAAGGAGGAAGGGGCCCAGACATAGGCGTATTTTCAATTTTTTTAGGAGGGGCTTAAATACCTATTTTATTGTTGATTAATTTCAAACAATGTTCTAGTGAAACCATTTTTTTAAAAATAAAGTTTTTTTTTTACTTGTGTTAAAAATATTGACGTGTTTGATTTTTACATTTTTAGAATATTAGTTCAATGCAGTGCCGTAGATAGGATTTTTATATGGGGGGGGGGTTCAGTGCTATCTTGATTCGTGCATTATAATCGTGTATCGTAATGATTTATCAGCACAAAAATCTATAATCATGTTTATCAATGTTTATAATGGCATAGACCAAATTAAACATTTATACATAATGTTATTATACACATTGTTGGTACTTATTTTTCATAAATAACAAATCTACTTAACATCAAGATGTTGGTAAAATCTAAATATGAACATACATTTTACTGTAACATCTGCAATGCTGTTGTGCGTAAAAAAAAATTGAAATTTCTACTTTTCCTATGTTCAAGGGGGGTTTGAACCCCCTAAACCCCCCCTCCCCGTGTCTACGGCCCTGGTTCAATGGATAAGTTATGTTTCAAATTGTGAAATTTTCAGAATAGTTTTATGTATGATATACTAAATTACTGGGTATACTTGCAAAGTAGGATATGTATGAGTGTATGACCATTGCTCACTACAGATTTCATTCGCCCTAGAAGGGCAATGGGTTATTATTTTCCCTACCTATTTTTCATAATGAAAATAAATATATATCTTTTTCAATATTTTTCCCAGCATCTAAGAATTATAATGAGTATATGTACCGAATATTATTCAAATTGGTTGACTTTTTGTTTTGTCCTATAAAGGGTTAACCGTTTCCACATACCTATGATTACTATCATACTTTTCAATAAACAGGAAATATAACTTCTAAATAAAACTATTACTGTACTCATTATAATAAACATTAAAACACTAAATAATAATGTAAAACAAATTTTATTAAAATAAGTAACTTATGTTTATGTATGCAACATACGTTTTTTTATCGGTTGCAACATTATAGTTGCGACCGATGATTGGTAATTGCAAACTTATTTAAAATGTCCTCCTCAGACAATCTGATAAATCTCTTTCAATATAAATTATGGATAAATTAGTAATTCTTATTCATGAAAGTTCAGAGCCAATTCTTTTTTTTCTCATAGCTGAGAAAGATCTCTCACACGCTGCAGAGCTGACTGAAATGGTCAATGATAGTGACAAAAGTTTATATAGATTAAGATATACCTCAGCATCTATGGCCAACATTAAATCTTCAAACAAAAATGAGGAATTTTTATATGATACGCAGTTTTTTGCAACAAACGTCTCATACTAAAGAGTATTTACATTTATATCTAATAGGCCCTATAAATAAAAATAAAAATTAACTACAATTTTTCGGAGAGGCTAATTTCAATGTTAGAGGGACTAAACTCCTCCAAGGCCCCCCAAAATACGCCTATGGGTCCGGGCCCCTCGGGCCTCCCTAAATATGCCACTGAAAGCGACTATTGTTAAAATTAGATCATTACTATAAAAAAAAATACTGTCCATGGGGTGGCATGGCCCCTCTGGCCCCCCTAGTTACGCCACTGCCATTATGCATATTATTGTTTATTAAAAATTACCATATAATTTGTTATATACTTACAGCAATGTATTAAATGGTTGATGTAAATAAAACTGTCTCTTATTCTGCCGCTTTTAACTTGTAAATACATGTCTTCAGCTTCTTTATACTCGCCTAACGCTAATTTGACCTGTTGTATATCGTTTCCATAATGTTAATATAAAATACAATGTTATTTAGAAAAAAAGTATACATATATTGGTAGTTAATAAAAATACTTGAGCAAAATTAAAATTGAAACTATCGTCGTTTGAAAAATAGCTTTTTATTGAGCTTAAGTACAAGCTAACTTCGTCATAACGCCGTTCTAAAAATAAGGACGAAGCCATGCATTGTCGACCTGGTATTGTATCACATTCACTGGAACTACTTCCTACCATATTGAATAAACTCTGTCCATTTTCAATCTGCTTTGTCTAAAAAATGAATATTAAACTGAAGTGTAGTAGATATATAATAAAAGAGTACATAATGCATTTTTAAATAATTTATATTAATAATATCATTTTTCTTATACATCTCCTTTTTCTTGACCGACGACTACGTTAACAATAGCTTTCAAAATATATTCTTGAGGAATAGCAGGTTCTAAATCTTTGATCAATTCGTAAGCTTCATCGTTTTCTCCGTGTCTCAAATAATATACTACCAAATTAAGACGAGCTTCTGGAAGAATATCGACAAGAGCCGGTAATATTTGTAAAGCACCTTCTCCTTCATGAAACACAACCATGTTGTGTTTGATCAAATCGTCACAAAATTTAAATGTCAACGACCTCCTCGCCTTGTATTATTCATTAAAAACAAAGTTAATTATTATATGATATGCCATTAAATAATTAATACATATAATATATTAATATAACTAACTATAAGGTTTTTTAATTCTGCTTCGGCTGCTTTCCCGTCGTATAATTTGTACAAATTACAGGCTTTTAAATTAGTTAATATTATGGAATCCGGATATTTTTTCACGTATACATCTAAAATTTCTTGAGAGACATCATAAAAGTCTAATTTGTAATAACAAAGAGCCATATATACATTCAATGCTAAAAAGTTCCTAAATAAATAAAATTACAAATTATGATATTAGACACATATACACCAACACCAGTACGGATAGGTATATTACACGTGTAAATAGGTTTAAAACATAATAATGTAGAAATCTATGACTTTCAAGTATTAAACTATACTACTATACCTATTTGCATATAAATCTGGAATTACTTATTATTACCTACGTTTGAAAAATAACAATAATGTCTTGCTTGATTTTATCGTTTTAAACATAATATGGTGGTTTCATTATTTTACTTAATACCTATACGGCTATACTACATCATACGAGTACTGTGCCATTACGTATTATATTATAATATTTTATTTAACATTGTGTTATATTATTATTATATATTATTCATAAATAATTACAAAAATAAATTTTAATATGCAACTCGGTATTCTGTGATAAATATGCAATCTATATAATAAGGAACTGAAAAACTGAGTGAAATTGTTTAAGCGTATAAATATATAGATAGATATCTTGAAATATTTACTGTTCCCCGTAGTATTAAAAAACTGATTGTAAAAAATGCATTATTTGTTGAATTTATGGTATCTATAAGCTATATGAATAAGATTTCATTTACCGGTTATTAATCATTAACTTTTTGTAGATATCGATTGCTTCTTGATAATGTGATCTAAGATAATGTATAGCGGCTAACGATAATTGATCTTCAACTACATCCGCTAAAAGTTCATGATATTCCATAAGTTTTTTTTCGTCTCCTTGTTTGTGAGCCAAATGAAATTTTAACCGAATTTTTATGTCGGAAATATCGGATTTATCTATTAACTATTGTTTATCATAATGTAGTGAATTTTATACAAACATCAAACATAGTAAATATGTATTTATTACTTCTTCAGCCTCTGGATACATGCCTAAATAGAAGTAGCAGCAAGCTAGATTGGTACACACATATTTTAAATTTGAACTTTTACTAAGATTTTTGTAAATTAACATTGCGTTATTATAATCGCCCAAATGAAAATAGCAATATGCAAGCCATTGCTCTAGATCCACATCCTCTTTTGATTTTTCTAATTCAAACTAAAAGATAATTTAATCAAAACAATAAAAAAATAATGATTGGGGTAACTTATTTATAAGTAAATAACATTTTTTAAGTGATCTATATGATCTACTTACTAGTTATAATAGTTATAGCTATACAGGCAGTGGCGCCGAACCCCACCTTCAAGTATTGTAAAAACAATAGCTCTAATGGGTGGGTGGTTGGGTGGTCCTCAGTTCCTCACTCCTCAGAGGTTGAATTGCATACGGTAATAGTTTTGAATAGTTATATAGTTAAGACTCATTATAATTTATAAAACTATGTTCTTAGAGGTTGTAGTTGTCGTCACGCCAGTATTTTAGTGTCATTAAAGTATTGATATGATTTAATACCATAGGTACTACTATACTAGGTACACTACAGATAAAACATAATATTATATATTATATATTATGGGAGTACCGCATTTGAAAATTACTGCACTGTTCCCACTTTCTCAGTAGGTAACATTTTTGGATGACAATTTCAAGAATACAACTCTTATTAAAAATATTATACATAAAAAAAACTATATAATATTCATATGTTTACAACAGTAAGTATTTTAAAAATATAGTTATGGTAGTATTTGGGGGTGTGGGGGCATAGCCCCCACGGGTTTGTTTGACATTTTTTAGGTGGGTGGTACCTAAGGGAAACATTTTTGACAACAGCATTATTTTTAGAGTTCAGCGCCACTGTATACAGGTATAATAATTCAACTTTAAGTGTTATATTTACATATATTTTCTTCGTTAAACATTTGGCCAATAATAATTTTCATTGGCGATTTATTATAATTGAATAACTTTTATCTTCATAATTAGAATATTTGATAATAGTATAGGTAATAGCATAATTATTTTAGGTATGTTTATGTTTTATTTTTAGTTTTTATTAAACTATTAAAAACAAGTGGGGTATATGAAATACCTATAGATTATAGAATATATTAAAATACACTTGAGCGTTTATGATTATTAGGTATATACTATAAATTATTATAAACCAAAATCACGAAAATAATGCACTATTATTATTTATTAATTTTAAGAACCAACTTCATTTCAACTATAGTAGGTACCTGATTGCCGGTTAGTTCGCACTGAAGATTACAACATATATATTTGTTGAAATACGTATATACCAGTGTTCTGTGCGATAAAAGAATTCCAATGAGGCTGAAAGGTAAGTTCTATAAGAGTGTGTGGTTCAGAGTGTTGGCGGTGGACAAGAAAATAGAGCAGAGAATGAGTGTAACAGAGATGAGAATGCTTAGATGCATAAGTGGGATGACAAGAGAAGATTGGATGAGAAATGAATATGTAAGAAGAAACATAGGAGTAGCGTCGATCGTGAAGAAGATGAAAGAGAATAGACTTAGATAGTTTGGTTATGTTATTAGGAGAGAAGATTCGGAAGCGGTAGGAACAGTTATGAAAATGAACGTTTAAGGAAGAAGAGGAAGGAGAAGACCGAAGAATTGGTTGAATGCGATTGAGTGTGATATGAGGACTGCTGGTGTGTGTATGGAAGATGTGGGAGTTCGGGTCAAGTGGAGGTTTAGGACATAGTGGCCGACCCCAAATAATTGGAATAGAGGCGAGGGAGATGAAGAAGAAGAGACCAAGACAAAAATCCGTGAACCCAGAAAGAATACATTCGATACAACACAAAACTCAAAACCAATATTATTTGTGTCAGAAATATAACACCTTTAGAAGTAGGAAATATAAAACATATTATTTTATAACCAAAAACTAAATCTGAAAATATTATCTATATTGAAGAAAGTAGGTACTTTATAAAAATTATTTTGGAAAAAATGGTGGAAGGGATAAAGTTGAGCAATGTTTAAAAAATAAGTATAATTTTCCTCGAATTTCAATTCAAATGTTCATCAGCCTTTGTATAATAACTGTTGTAATTCCAAAAAAATAGCATCTAATAAAGGCGTTGCAGTTATCTTAGTTATAATAACATCGGTAAATTTACATTTTAAACAAAATATTAAATATTCAAGCGAATGCCACTATAAACAACTACTCGCAGCAATATATGAACATAATATGATATACTATAGGTAAGTAATTAAATAATGTTTTCAAATAGTTTTTTTTATATTCATTATCTACTCGTATATATTTTTAAAATAATTATATTATTTTATTAATTACTTTATTATTGTACCACGAAATTATAAATATTTGAAATTGTATACATAATTTATTATTAGTTTAACTCGGAAAAACGTATTTAGTAAAATCACGCTTAGGCAAATAGTACGAGTATAATATGTACGAGTATTAAACATCGATTTTTCACTATATACCTATGGGCTATGACTTATTTAATATTTAATTTATTATGGATAAATTAATTTAACGTAAATAAAAATGCATGGGGACAACCAGCAGTGCTCCCTCCTCTGGCTACTATACAGTTACATATAGTATAGGCAGCGTACTTATAATTTATATTATATAATATAGGTTCAATATTCTTAGTGTTATAATATTATCATTCAATAAAACGATATTATATGTATATTTATATGATTTTAAAACGTACTTTTAAAATAGTCAAAGCTCCAGTGTAGTCTCTTTTCTTGATGAAATCCTTAGCGGATATCTTATGATTTGTCGGTTGAGTCTTTTCTAATTTCGGTTCTACCGCTGGTTTTACACGTGATAAGATCTGAAAGATATAATATTACAACATAAAATTATTCGTAAATATCGTAAAAATCTAAAAAATGCAAAAACAATATCCATTATATCACATTAGGTATACCTATATACATTTTTTCAAAAATTTAACTTACCATATTTTGGTCATATATTATATAGTAACTTATATAATACAGTTTTATTTATATTCTAAACTTAATGTTAAACTTCCATCTACTCATTAAACATATTTTCATTTCTGCAGGCCTTATGGAACGCCACCAGCTATCTATTTACATACCGATTTGTACTGTTGTGGTTTCCACTTATCCATAGCAACTGCCAACGTATAGAAATACATATATAATCACGTAGATTAAGAATTACTAGCATTTTTTATGACGACTCAGTGTTGAATTTAAAAGATTATCAGTCGAAAAATACAATTAAAAAACGTCACAAAAATTTCGTTTTAATAAAATTACCTGCTTGTATACCATAATACACTTACAAAATACGTTTATACGTAGGACTTAGGTAGATTTAAGAGAAAGTGAGGTGATAAAATAATTAAATTAATTTTAATAATAATGTGGAGGTAATGAAATAATCAATTATGTGCTCAATTGCTCATATAACTATTTACGTTATTTGTAATTTATATAATCTATATATACCTGTAAATAAAATAAACTTGTAAAAATAATGTGTATACCTGCTCATATTTTCGAAATCCGATATAAGTGCAAATAACAGTAAAAATATTTCATATTTGTCATAATATGTTATACCTAATAATTGTGTAGTTGTGCCCTATCCATATGTGTAATAAATAAATTAATACCATAGAATTTTAAGCAATATGACGACCAGTGTTTTTTTAAACTGCTACTTCTGCGTTTATAAAAGTGATTTTTCAGTTACATAGTATGAAAACATTGAAGCAGAGTTCTTTGTTTCGAGGAAGCAGTGATAATTCAAAAAATAAATTTAAAAAATCTACCAGTAACTGCTGTAGAAACAATTCAACATATTGTATAACGTTACAGGTAAAGTAGCAAATAATGTGAATATTTTTTTTTTATATAATTGAAGCATACGCTACAGTGCTACAAACTGTCATTTCTGTCCACTGCAAGCAACTAAAACTTTATTTAATAACTACTATATTATAGGTATTTATGACTTATGAGTGACGAAAGATTGAATTCGATTTAGTTTTAGTTAATATGAATAAAGAAGATTTAGAATTTGACAATGTAGAAAAAGACATTTTTATAAAAATTAAAAAGCTCTTAGAAAAATGAAAGTTTTAGGTATTAAACACAAAACAAATATGATAACTTATAAGAGTTATAAGATATAAGATATAATGATTAATTAACTTTTTTTTAAATAAAAAATGTTTTATTTCAAAATAATAAACGAATTTATTTATATTTTTTTTATTGTCCCCAACCCTTCTATTCAAGATTTCTGGCTGTGTTACTGAGTACGCATCAGCAGTCGGCTATAAACGACAGTTAAAATACCTGACATATTTGTATTAGCCATTATACTTATATTAAAAATGTCAAAAATTCAGGGTATTTTTTTTTTTTTAGTTTTCGTTTTATTTTTGACATCTAAGCAGTAAGCAATAACAACAACACCGATGACCAGCGTGCGTATAATCGCCATATTTATGTACCTAATCATAAATATATTATACGATGTACTGAACTATCTATAAATTCTTTTTAATTTATAATATACAGATATGGTACATTACCATACGACGTTTTTGGGGGAAGGGAGAAGGGGCGATTGCTCCCACCGACCCTTCATATATAGGTATGTGCGATAACTTCAAAAGTAAGCCCGATCGAAAATTTCTGATTGTACCACCAATTCCGGCGTCAAAAAAACACACATTTTGAAGAAAAGAAACGCATAGCGGTCGGTAAATTTTGTATGCAAAATGTATTATTAACGTTAAATTATAATGATAATTATTATAAATGTTTCAAAAAAAAAAAAAACACCAAATAAATCATAACAGAAAACCATTCCAAAGGAAGAAATTAACGATGGAATTGATATAAGTGGTAGATTTCGAATAGTATAGTGGTAAAACGGGCTGTGATGAGGGGGAGAGATCCCCCATGACCCCTTTTAGATTCTGAGCGGAGCGATGAATCTATTGTTTTTACAATGATGTGTTTTTTTTTCTTTTTTTATGTCATCTGTACTCAAAAATTCTACCAGAAGGAATGCTCCGATTTCTTCGGTCACAGTTTGTTTCCGGCAGCAAATCGTATCTAGTTGGTAGGTACTTTAGAGAGGTCATTTTTCAATTTTCTCAAAAGCATCTATAATTATAATTCAAAAACTACTGAAAAAAAATTTTTTTTATGTTTGTACCAAAAAATTCTATCATTTCTACCAGAAGGAGTGCTCCGATCTTTACAGTCACAGTTACATTCCGGTAGCAAATTGCATCTAGTTGGTACATTAAAGAGATCATTTTTTGATTTTCTCAAATTCGCCCAAAAATTTAACTCAAAAACCACCGAAAAATAATTATTATATATATATTTTTTTTTATGACCGTGCCCAAAAATTCTACCAGTAGGAGTATTCCGATATCTTCGGTCACAGTTTGTTCCAGGCAGCAAATCGCATTTAGTTGTTACTAAAGAGAGGTCATTTTTCGATTTTCCCAAAAACCTCTAGAACTTTAACTCAAAAACTACCGAACAATTAATATTTTTTAGATTCTGAGCGGAGCGATTCCGGTAGCAATTCGCATCTAGTTGATATTTTAGAGAGATCATTTTTCGATTTTCTCAATAGTTTTTTTAACGTGACGCGATAAATTACCGAAAAATTACGAAAAACCGCTAAAAATGGGATTTCGTCAATATATCACGTGTAGTTTTTTCGCTATAATTTCGAAAATAATCATTCTATTGTCTTGAAATTTTCAACAAAATTGTATCTTTGTACTATACAACTTTAAGGCTATTTTAAGGCAATTTTAGGCTATTTATAGCTATTTTTAGATTTTGAGGTTTTTCATTCATAAAACAGTTAATTCTGAGTTTTTTTACTTGAAATTTGGACGCAACGTCAGACATATATTACTTTAATTTTGTACCAAAAATAGACAAAGTGTATTACACCGAAGCTCCGCCCAGAATCGTTTTATCGAATGCAAGCATTTATCATTGCTTTCAAATGTATAATAAAAACAAAACTCTAAAATCTTTATCCAAGTAATTCACTTAAGCGATATCCACAACACCCCGCGGCAGTATTATTTTTAACAATAAGTATACCGTTTATTAATAATAAAAATATATTTCCTCAAATTATAACTTATTATTACGTTTTCAATGATCAAAGTTCATGTTGAAAAATCCTTCCCCCCCAATGACAAAACTATTTGACTGTCACTGATTTCGAAGGATTGGAAAATGTATGGAGAAACAATGTCGATAAGGAATGAACAATTTTGGCTAATTGAATGCCGTTTAGGCAGAAGGATAATGGAGAAAATAGAAAAGAAGATGGGAATAATCACATGACCGTGGTGGGAACAATGAGGAGAATCATTTAACGAAATGAGGAATAAATGGACCTGCGGGAGACGATCGGTTCACGGGAAAATAGAAAGGTGATGAAACTTGCAAGGAGCAGAGGGAATAAAAGGAGAAACTAGAACGGTAATGAGAGGTGAAAAAAGTTAATGGTAACCGGCTGTGTAAATAATAATAACTCGTAGTTAATATTTCAATTTTAAAACTACACACATATCTATTATCAGTATTATCTATAGGTATATATTATATATATTAGCTTTGTATATTGCGCTCATAAGTTAAAACGTCACAAGTCTGAAAAAATTAAAAAATGAGATGATGGTGATGCCAAGAAAAAAAAATTTTTAAATTCAGCTCAGTTTAGATTGATGTGTATAATAATGTGTGAAATATTGCCCAATGAAAATAATATAAACAATATTTAAACAGTTAAAACGCCGTGAATCGTAGAAAAATTTAAGTACGCCGTAAAATAACTTATGTAGGTTAAGCAAAATCGCCGTAAATGTTATTGCAGATCCGGCATTTAAGATCACTATCTATAAAGAATGAAATGAAATTCGTGACTTTTTGACTTAAGGGGCCTGCGCCCGATCTGTACGGCTGTATTTTCTGCTGAAATACATAGGCGTTACATATACTGGAAAAACTCTCACGCCTTGTAGAGTGATCCGATTTCGATATATATATATATTTTTTTTTTTTTGTTGGAAAGAGGAAAATATTTTGCAGGGCGCATTGGATTTCGATTCTCAACATTTTATTTTGCACAGGTCAACAGGCAACAGCACAGATAGACAAAAAATAAAAAGTTCGATATTATATATTTTACAGGAAAAACTCTCGCGCCTTCTAGAATTGTCCGATTTCGTTAATTTTGTTGTTGTTGGAAAAAGGAAGAATTCCTATACTGGGCGCATTGGACTTTGATTTTATATTACCTTCATAAAAAAAACTATAAAAAGGTAGCGAGCCGCGGGATGTTGTGGATATCGCTTAAGTGAATTAATTGGATAAAGATTTTAGAATTTTGTTTTTATTATAAATTTGAAAGCAATGATAAATCATTGCATTCGATAAAACGATTCAGGGTGAAGCTTCGGTGTAATACACTTTGTCTATTTTTATACAAAATTAAAGTAATATATGTCTGTCGTTGTGTCCAAATTTCAAGTTAAAAAACTTTAAAATTAACTGTTTTATGAATGAAAAACCTCAAAATCTAAAAATCGCCTAAAATCGCCTTAAAGTTGTATAGTACAAAGATACAATTTTGTTGAAAATTTCAAGACAATAGAATGATTATTTTTGAAATTATAGCGAAAAAACTATACATGATATTGACGAAATTCCATTTTTAGCGGTTTTTCGTAATTTTTCGGTAATTTATCGCGTCGTGTTAAAAAACTATTGAGAAAATCGAAAAATGATCTCTCTAAAGTATCAAATTGATGCAAATTGCTGACGGAAACAAACTGTGACTGAGGAGATCGGAGTACTCCTTCTGATCGAAAATCTGTACACAGTATAGAAAAAAAAAAATAAACATCATTGTAAAACCATGATTCATCGCTCCGCTCAGAATCTAAAATATCGAAATCGGACCACACTACAAGGCGTGAGAGTTTTTCCAGTAGGCAGTAACGTATGTATTTCAGCAAAAAATACAGCCTTACAGGTCGGGCGCAGGCTCCAAATTCGCCTTCTGATTTTGCTTATCACAAATAGCAATATATCACGTACTTGGCCTGTCAAGGGGACTACTATGTAGAGCGTAGACCGACATTCCCATTTCTTTCATTATAAATAAAAATTAAAAATAAATAAACGAATAAAAAAAATAGAAATAAAAACACTAATATTCTTATTGTATAACGTCTAAACCAAATAATGTTACTTATTTTGAGGAGGAAATGTTTTTTGAATGATTTAAAACGTTTGAAAACATTTTTCATCGACAAAATTATGAGTGGACGGTATCCCGCAGTTAAGCCAAAACGTAAGAAGTCATATAATTTGTTTTCAAAACATTCGTTGATAATAAAACAAACAAGAATTTTCTATGCCATTTTTATAAGTTATCGTATTTAGTCGTGCAGTATGCAGTTGTGGAACGTGTATTTTTTGAACAGCACAAATTCAAGAAACATTATAAACTTGATGTAAAAACAGCTGAAGAAGCTTCTACTATTTAATAAAAACACATTTTAATAACTATAAAATTGCGAAGAATTTTACCACCAAATATTAGTAAACAAAACGTTTCTAGGAAAAAAATTCAACCAAATATTTGACAAAATCCACAGAAAACGCAGCGGAAAATCCCGAAGACTCATTGTCGATATTATATACATATTTAATTTCAAACCCTACGCATACGAATCGTAATTTAAAACGTAATAAATTATAAAAAATGAAAATAATAGTAATAATTTTTCCTAGTTTTGAAGAAATTATACTTGTACACGCGAATAATAATAAAACTCAATTGTTTCCAAATATTTTCAAGCGACACAGTTAGAGAGCCTTGATATATAAGAGAGTGGCCAACTCGGTGCAAGTTTTCTATTGGCTGGCTGTTATCATAGCTTATGGACGCCATTAATCGTCCAAAATAATGTTTTCCACATACACAAATGCTTATTAATTTGTCATTTCGACGTTTGTTTTTACCCGAAATTCGAAAATTAAATTCTGTTTATTCTCTTATACTGTATTATATTCAATAATATAATATAATAAGTATGTATACCTACCAACCAATTTATTATGCCATCTACCTACGCTATTCTAATGTGTAAATTATAGTAATTTCGTTAATAAAACGTATGTAACATTACTATTTTGTGTTATTTATAAGTTATATTATTTAAATAGATATATGAAAGATATCAAATAATAATGATTGTGCTTTTATAGCGCACAAAAATATTATCAAATAATTTAATCAAAAACTAATGTTTCTAAAATTTTACCATTTTTTTCAATTTTTTCCATCCTTTAATATGCAATCTTTACACAATAAAATTAAATTCTAAATTTACGAATATAAATATGGTTAGTGTTACATGTAGAATGCCCGGGATTAAAGTGTATTGTTTACATTTTAAAAAAACGCGGGAATCGTTTGGACGATTAATGGCTGCTATCACACCCTATCACGTCGTTTGGTAATGAGTGTATTGTTTAACATGATACCGTGGTCATATAGGTCTTACACCAAACCATAACCTCAAATACCTACGTATTCCGTCGCGGTGCAACGATGACGACGGCCTGTTATCAACTTCTGTCTGTCTACCGGATGATAAAATACGCGACGGATTTCGTGTCATTACCTACCTACACACACCACACACGCATATTATGCGTTTACGGTGAATGGTGATGTGTTCTACTTTTTCTTGTTTTCGATTCGCGTCCACGTCGTCCGTTCGTATTTATCGTCTTAAATGAGACTATTATATTGTAATGACGACGACTGCCTGTTAATAAAATGTATATTGGCGTTTTTATTATTGTTTATCGTTCGTTTATAAATGTTTGTGCAATATTTCTAAAGTTCTGTTTTATTAATCGTTTTATCTGTTCTGTAAAGTAAAATTAATTTATGCCCATATAATATATTACTCGTTATAATACCTACATATTCTACTTATTCTATTTGTCGATATACATACATATTTTGTTCGTTACTATGGAAGATTACGGCGAAATAAATTTAACCAATCAAGAGTTGCAAATGTTGTCGGATTTGGACAGGTAAACGATTTTTATACTTACGTACGATAAGTACTATTTAATATTAGGGGCATCTATAGGTGTACGTACAATATCAAACTGTGTGAACTGTAATCGCGGTACCTAATGTAATTTATCAATGCCCACTATTTTTTCGTAATATCTGTTGTACTTGACTACTGAATTTTTCTAGTAATATTAACCGTTTAGAGTTAACTTTATGTGTGTTTCGAATAACTGAAATAATTATTATTCCATAATATGAATGTACCAAAATATAAATGAAAATGTAAAGACGCAATTTGATGTCTGTTGGTTAAAAAAATTAAATATTGGCCCTACGATGTCATATTAATTACACAAAAATATTATTGTACTCATTGTTACTATTAATGCCCTTCCCAATAAAAATATTAGTTATAAATTACGTATGTTTGAGGTATCTGTTTAAAGATAAGAATTTATATAGATACCTATTCTGAGCAGAGCAATAAAGTTATTGATTTTATAGCGATGTAGTTTTTTGGTCAGTAAAAATGCTTAAATTTCATGCAGGTACTTACGTTTTAAATTATAAATTAAATGCCAATTTTTAGTATAAAGAAATAATTTTTGAAAATACTCGCATCACTCTGCAAAAAAATGATTACATTTTTTTTTTTTTGGTAAATGTTTGAGTTAGAACTGTTTTTCTACCATTGCTTTCAAATGTAAAATAATAGACAATGTAATATCGACTAATTTTTTGAAAATAGAACATTAATAATCGAAATAACTATAGACCTCAGTGGATAGAATTTATTGGAATATGATGGTAGTTCAACGAACGATGTAAAAAAACAAGTTAGATATATTTTATTAGTCAATACTTGTAATTCATAAATACAAAATGTATGTGTTTAAGACTGCAGTGTAGAAATAGAACATAGTAGTACAGTAATGACCCGTAAAATTTAAAGAAGAAAGTATTTGTCGTTTAAAATTTTACAACAGGTTTTCTACATGCCTTTCAATATTTTTTTTTCCTTTTTAGAATTTTTGTAACTAGTGTAATAAACATATTGTATAAAACATATATTTGTACAATTATTGTACCTCGGGTACATGAAAATAATAATATAGCAAACAACTTATACAGAGAAATTAATACGTACGAAAAAAACCACTAACTGTGATTGTTATAACTTATAAGACAATTTTCCAGTATTAGTTAACTAGTGTGAAATTATTATAGAATAGTAAGTTAGAACTCATGTAAATACATACATTTTACATAATAGTATAAAAGGTCAGTTGTTGTAATTAATGTATAATGAGGTATGACAACGACTTAAACAGTGAATTTCATAAAATTTATTACTCAGCGTGATAATAGTAAATATATAATATATTTGGCATTTGATTAGTTTTTATGGTGCATAGTGTTGATTACAAGATAATTATGTTTTTTTGAACACTTGTTATTTTTAACAAAAACTAAATTATATGAATGTAAAAAAAAGATAAAATTGTTAAAATTAAGAACTTAAGTTTAATTTAATTATTAATTGTTATTAACAATTGTTAAAAAGGTGATTATTATTATATATAATTCATTTTAATGGATACATTTTACCATCTAATATTTAATTCAAATAATTTATGTTTCGATAAATTTATATATATTTTAAATAAATATTATAATGTTCATTTATCTGTATAGAGATGATCACATGACTTCATCTAACTTTCACTGCAAAATGTAATTTATGACTAATTTTATTTATTTATTAATACAATTTTTAGTTGGAATTTATACTTAGAAAGTTTGAAACTTGTATATGTATTTTAGTATTAATAGTTAGGTAGGCTATAGGCAATTTCCAGAAAATAAAAAACCGTTAGCAATTTATTTTTATTAGCTCTTCAAATTTTAGAACACTATGAAACTGAGCTCTGTTCAAATTTATATTATTTATCATTGCTTTTAAATTCAGAATAATGTAACACTGATTTGTGTTGGGCGAGCAAAGCAGATGCACATATATTATAATCATTATCACACTTTTTTAATTTTAATTTTTCAACCATCTTAAAACATTAATAAATTGTATTTTTATTTTTGTTCACATAGTATGTATTATGTAAATTATTTTTTATTTCAGTCGTATGTATGGATTTTTGAAGTTAAATGATCCAAAAGAAGATAAGAAAAAAACATTAGTTTTAAAAGTATGTATATTTCTATCATTACAATTTTTCTTTTTTTTTAATTAAAATAGAATATTTACAATCTGTAGCATTTATGTACAGTAAGCAAATGTGCTTTTTTAAAAATAATTTACACGACTTAAATAGTATGAGGAGGGAGGCTGTCCAGTGACAGAACTCTCAGAAGTGAAATTTAAAACTCTGGATTTAATTGATCTCTACACCAGCGTCTTTTTAATCGACAGGGGATTGTAGAGGATATTTTCAATACCTTGAATGGAAATAAGTGGGTTGGAATCATTGGCTAGTTTGTTGTCGAATATTTTTGTAATGGATGTGGGCAATTTTGTTAATGGTTTCAATGTTGATATCTTTGTGAAATGAGTTATTGGAAATGTATCAAAGGTAGAGGTTATTAAACGAAGAGGAATGACTGAATTGTTTGAGTTCGTGATGGTTTAGCACAGCCCCATATCTGAATCCCGTAAGCCCAGATGGGTCTTATCATGGGTTTGAAAAAGTATAATTAAATAATAAAAATAAAAAAAAAGTAAAAATTAATGGATTCAATAAAACACAATTTTTTTGTATATAAATAAATATATATGCATTTATAATGTCAATGAGTATTATAATAAATAAAAAATATATAAGAGTATGAAATGTATTAAATTTGTTTCAACTAAAAGTCATTGTCAGGTATAAAATGAAAAAGAAAATCTATATTATATTTCATATATTCTTTTCGTTTTATTTTTATTATTTATTTTTCTCTAAATTTTTTAGATATATAATTTTTGGTTGACAGAGAGTTGTATCTTACAGAAATGTAGTGCACTTTAATTGAGTCTACTGACTTAAATGTATTAAAAATAAATATTGTTTACAACAATTTTTCTACCAAATGATTGATTTCAATTATTTTACGTCTACAGAAATTTAGTTTAAATGTATACAATTCATTTATAGGTCTACAATTTTAATATTTAAAATTATAATAAATTATAAAATATAAAAAAATATTTTTAAATATGAAAATTGTGCCGTGTACAAACATTGTAACTATTATTGGTTAAGGTATTAAGTATGGGCCAGAATTGAAATGTTAAAGATTTCAACAGAAATGATTACAAATATCAGTGTAACAAAAAGTGAAATAATGATACGTTTGTATTTGCTTCTGAGAATTAGGGATTGATTTTTATTCTAATACATAAAATAAGTTAACATTTTTGCAACTTTAAATTTAGTAGTATTTTGGTTAATAAGGGTTACTTCTTCATACATTCTTATCCCATTTTATTCTTCTTTATTATACACATGAAATTACAAATCATTTTCTTAGCAATTTTTTTTCGAACATTTAAGACGAAAAGATACATGAAATATTAAAATTGTTATTTAACTATTTTCCGAAATTACCTATGTGAACAGTATAGAGTTAAATTCCTTACCTCATCCAAAACCTTGTTACTAAACTGGTCTACATGTCTTCAAAGATTTAATGTTAGTTAGGTAATATAATATATTATATATTTTAGGAAATTAGATCCAAGTTTTTAAAATATGAACATCAAGGTTAATTTCTTAAATTTGAGTATTGTCAATAGGATCAGTTTAGAAACAATAGAGATAAGACAGTAATTTATACTTAATGACTTTAGACAATAATGCCTAACGTAATGAATTATTTTAAATTATCTGTTAATGTACCTATTGTTTGATAATTTGATTGTAAAATGGACAATACGGCTCCTGAATATTAGTTCTTCAGATGTCATTTGATTATTAATAGGCCAGTTTATGTGGGTTTACGATCGTAGCAATGGTCCTTGTCACCGTAGTATTTTTCCACAAATTAAAATTATCCTACTACTTAATGTAAAAAATTATATTAGAGAAATAATAACAGATAGATAGGTAGTATGTTTTCTATAAAAAAAAGTAGTAATTGATTTTATTTTTCATTTTTTAGAAATATAAATTAAAAATTAAATGTAATTCGTTATTAGTAAAATTTAAATATTTAATTTAAAAAAAGAAAAATATTATACATTATTTAATTTTATAAGTATAATAATCATTGGTGTTCTCATTCATTTTTTGAGGATATACTAAATCATCCAGTGCCTAACATTGAGTATTTTATATTTTTTTTTATGATTAATAGGGGAAGAAATATCAATAATATAAAAATCTCATTTATTTTAAATTTCTTCTTTAAAACAATTTTCTTTCAATGAAAATTGTAAGTAATCGTGTACAGTACGTCGTGTATAATATATGTACACATGCGAAACAGGTATTGATAATATCATAACAAATTTTGTTTTTAAAAAATTGAATTGTCTGAGAGTATACACTCTATACCCATGTTTTTTCAACAAAATCTTAAGGTATATACTATGTATTATACAACATATACCCTATGGAAAGACTGCTGATAATACAATTTTTTTTTTCGCGGTAAGATTATACTTATTCAATTATTAAAAATCAATAGTAAAACCTATTAACAGCGTGCATTTTAAATTTTAAAATGAATCAAAAATATTTTAATCATTTATAACATTTATTGAAAATAAATTTTCTTTAAAACGATTTTTATATGGCCCTCTATGATCAACATTTACAATGCTGAAATTATTTATATTGGTTTTTTTCTGCAATTTTTTTAAAAAAGTCTACGTTTTCACATTAGAATAATTTTCTTGTTTAACATTTGTTCGTTGTGTATAGTTACATTTATAATTAAATTAATATTTATTTAAGTGTTCATATTTGATATTATAAAGTGATGGTAGCTAACTTATGGATGTATTTCTGCTAAAAAGTTAAAAAATACATGCTTTTGGAAGGTTTTTGTTAAAATTGTAATAAAGAATATGTTAAAAGATGTTTTTAAAATATTTAAATTCGTCATATATGAAAGGTGACAAATTGTAGAACATGTATTTTTAAATTACAGACTAGTATTAATTTGAAGTGAGTTAATATATTATAAAAAGTAGAGTTGTATATATTGAATTATACTTCAGCCCGCTATAGTCAATAATTTCTATTATAGGAATTTCTTGAATGTTTATTGTTTGTTCACGTGTGTTCTAAATCGTATGTCAACTATATTACATATTTATTTTTTAGGCAATCAAGTATCTTGAACGAATGTTGAAGCAAATGCAGAAAGAAAAAAGTGAAGATGAGACATCAAAAGCAATCAGCATTGATTCCAAAACGTATTGCAAACTTGGACATTTTCATTTATTATTGGAAAATTATTCCAAAGGTATAAAATAATTTATGATTAATAAATATTTATAGATGGGTTCTCAGGTCATATTCAATCGAAAAACTTGTTATGCCATATAATTTAAATTTCTCAATAGTCTTTAGGACTATGGTAAATCTATATTAATGTAATTCTGTTGACTATACTTACTACATCTTGAATAATAAAGATAAACGTTTATACCTATATATAATTTATCAATTGTATTATTTATGAAATTTATGCAAATAAAACATAATTTGTTTTTTCTTCATGTTAATCTGTAGTTGAATTTTGAATTCAATGACTGACTCATTTACTAATTTTATCGTCACTGTTATTCAGTTATTTTATTATAATCTATAGGTACTTATTTGCAGTTGTCGAATGTTAATATAGTTTTTAATGTAGTTTTAATAAAGTAATACAATGTAGTTTTAATAAAGTAATACTATATATTTAAATTTATATTTTGATAATTAATAATTATCAACCATTTAAAAAAATATCTGAAAAATATATATATTTGTAATTTATAATTTTGTTTCAGCAATGTCTGCATATCACAAATATTATAATAATGCAGAAACTAACCATTGGAAAGATGCTAATTTTTATATGGTCTTGGTCTTGTATATTTCCACTTCAATTCATATCAATGGTAAGGATGATATTATTATATAATTTATACACATTAACATTAAATTTCCTATTTTATTATTTCTTTGTTTTAAAAATATTTAGTTTTATACTTTTATATAAATATTTCAATTTAATTGCTAGGTTATATAAATGTGTATACATATTCGTTTATCATACATACATTAAAAATTTTAATTTAATTTCGATATATCTCTAAACTATTTAAACGCATTTAGTAAATTTTTTTTTTGAGATTTTCAAAACTAAATTTAAAAATTTAAATAACTTAAATATTCTTGAAAATGATATTGATAGATTTATATTATAAAAGTATCTGTTGTGAATTTGTTGTAAAGTTTTCATGGATTGGTTTATTCCTATTTTCTGTAATATCCATATTTGTTTTTTTGAAAAACTAATGTTGCGGCAGTAGTGGATCGTGGGTTTTGAAAGTGGGGTAAGGGGTGATTAAAAATTATTCATTTTTGAAAATCATAGAATACAATAAATTGTATACCAATTTTTTAAAAGCATTTATTGAACCAAAATTGATACCATATAGAAAAACAAAAATATAAATACGTTCTATAAAAAACGAAAATAACAAAATAATAAAATGTACATTTTTATATTTAAAATTTACACGTTATTAAAAGTTTATTCCATATTCGGCAGTTTACACGCACAATTATTCGTATCGCTCCAGTTCAACAGTGGCCGTATTATTACCGAATTCCTCCTCCTTTTTTTGTATTTTGATTATATAGTTATGACGGGCGATTGTCAACGTCGCTCAGCCTCTGAGCGCTGTGTACAAATCTCAATAAGATAATATTGTATCGTTTGATACTTGATAACCGCGCGGGTGAATAATACCTATTTCAACCATGGTATTACGTACATATATTTTTTAACTCCAATTATCTGATAGCGTTTTTATAATGATGGAAAACAATTTTTATTTTCAATAATTTTACAATTTAAGAAAAGGACGACCACCCTGTGCCCCTACACACGAGCCACCACTGCGTTGCAGTTTCCATTTTTTTAGAGTTGTCTTGGTTTTTTAATTTTTAAGAACGATATACATCTTTTCAAGTTCTTCACACAAAACTTCAGTTTTTCAGAAAAAACAAACATGGTTATTAAGGAAAATTTCAATTTTAGTATCATTTGGATTTTCTATAACATGTTATCTTTTGGATGGGGTGTGAGAGCTCTACTTAAATTTTTAAATACAAACAGAACGTATAAAAAAATTTCCTAAAAAATGTGTCTTCATAAAGGTGGTAATTTATAATTGTAAATTATAGATAAATTTACGTAGAGTATAATGGTGTGTTTATAGAAGGTGTTGACTATGTTATCCCCAAAATATGTAATTTGTTTTAAAGTGGGTTAGGTGTAAAATTGTTTAATTTTTGTTAAAAGTAATCGATGTATAAATATAATTGGATACTTGATTATAACTGTACTTAATTATACAAAAAAATTAATATAATATTGTAAAACGTACATTTCATTTAAGTACAGAGCTTATTTGAAGAACTTTTCTTAACTGAATATATTATTCAGGGCCGGGGGTCAAGTCTCATTCTAACGCCTCGGACGAAATTACCATTAGGCGCCCTTTGAAAAAATGATTGTATTTTTTTTAACATAGGTATTTATGAAATAATGTTATACACTCTATCGTAATTTCATTATATAAATTTTCTAATTAGGTATTCCATATGCTACTACCATAACTATTATAAAAACACAATGTAACTAAAAATTAAAAACCGTTGCAGTGAATAAGTAATCAAAATTATATTATTTTATTACAAATTGACTTATTAACATATATTTAAATAATATTGGTTATTTATCAGTTTATTTTTTTTTTTTTTTTAAATAATCTATATATATATTTTACATATAAACTATACATTTCAAGTTATCAATGAGGGTAAATCATAAATATATCACTTATTTAGCCTCTATGAAAACAATTTTAATTTTAAAAATAATTCAGTTATTCTACAAAATGACAAAAATATATTACATATTATTATGTATTTCAAATTAGCACTAGTAAAGTTAAAATTTTTGTTTTTAAAATTAATAATAATTTTAAAAAATATCAGTCTTATTCTTGTCAGTGTGGCGCCCCTTTGCTATCAGCAGTAGCGTCCTGGGCGAACGCCCAAGTTACCCTTAGTTTTTGCCGGCCCTGATATTACTCACATTCTTCAATCATTTAAAAAAAATAAAAAAGAAACTTCTCAATTAACACTATAGTTTATCAGTATATCTTATAATTATTATTTAAAAAAATAAAAAAATAAATTTTGTATTGGTTTTTAATTTTCATCATTACTTTCAATCAGTGCCGTGCCGGGGAGGGGGGCAAGGGGGCCTAGGCCCCGGACGCCAAAGTTGTATTATTATTATTATAATGGTATACAATTATCGGCGGGGTTGGGGGGCGAATATTTTAATCTCGCCCCGGGCACAAAATCATAACGGCACGGCACTACTTCCAATACCTTCAAAACAGTGTACTCGTAGAATCTTTAATTTTTCAATCGAATAATGAGAACAAGTCGATTGACGACATAATGTTACAGTTTTAACAACACGGAAACTTATTTTATAAATCAGTCGTATTTATCGTACGTTTTAAAACAAAATGGTTCGTGCAAGTAAATAAACTATGAGCAGTTATTTCTTGTGAATACAGTATACATAGTATCGTATATAATATATAATTTGTTCGGTGTGATATTATCTTACCAGTATTCCGTACCGCTGCCCATGAAAAAATTCTAAGTATTTACCCCGTTACAATAAAAAAAAAAAATTATACGATCGAGAATTGAAGGAGATTGGGTAGAGGGGCTTGTAAAATAGTTAATTATGTAAATTGTAAGATCGTATAATTATCGCTATCGAACGAGTGCAGTAGTACCTAAGTCAGATTTTGAAATAATAAAACACGAATTTTATGTTTCAATCTTAAACATCTGAACTTTTGATCCGAGTCGGATTATAGATGTAAATTCGTTATACATTTAAAGGAATATGAAGCGACGACCTGTAAAAAAAAAAATTGTAAGCACAAGGTGGTCAAGATTTGGTTCTCGTTTTTACGTAATCAATTATATAGATAAACGTTTTCTCTCTCTCTCTCTCTTTCCGTCAACACGCGTTTTTTACAGCGTAAACACCGCTGTAGAAAAAAAACACGTCATAATATTATTATGTTTTTATGTCAATGACCTCCGTGATGGTCGTGTGAGCGAGACTCGAATTCCGGAGACTCGTCGGTGCGTTGTGCACCCAAATGGCGAACAAAAAAAAAAAAAATAGTAAAAACGTAACGACGTCTGACAAGTATTACCACAGATTAGATGAATTCATCTAATCTGTGGTATTACTGCAAAGTAGTAATAGAATTCGGCTCGGTTCAATAGAAATAAACGCGTCGTCGTATTTTATTGTTATTGGGCAGGTACGAGACGAGATTCGTAGATTATCTACGAACCTTGGGTAGGTACGTGATGCTGCGGCGACGATGCGCGTTACGTTAGGACGGCGATAAACCAGTTTTGGGGAGAAGAATCGGCGCGCGAGTCCGGTGCTGCCGTTCTTCGGGACGAACCCGTCCGTATTTTACGCGTGTTGTCGTATCCCTCGGGACGGAATAGCAGGAACGAACAAAGAAACGAACCTCTGCCGGTGATGGTGGTCGTCATACGGCGGTCGTAGCCGTGGGGCGCTCGCCGTGTTTGTACAAAAACACGCACACAGCCGGCCGGACACGAATTTGGCAACCACTGAAGTGTCTCACGCGCGCCGAGGTTAGCGTCCCACAGGTCATGTTTAGCGTTTTATACCCGGTATATATACATATAATAAATACTACAACAGCGGCGTACACGGTTCCATAGTCGCTGGCATCGACCGTATATAATATAGTATTTTATTATTATTATTATTATTATTATGGCCGTAGAGAACGCATGTGTGTTGTTGTATGGCGGTAGTAGGGATGCGCTGCCGCCGCCGCCGCCGTCCTCTTCCAGTCATCCTACGCCGGCACATCGTTCCCTCCTCGTGCACGGGCCACACTCCATTCAACCGTAGTCCTGCCCATCACTCTCTCTCACTCTCTCTCTCTCTCTCTCCAGCCGCACAGCATTATAGCTCGGTCCGTCCGTCTCCGTCACTCGCCGAGCGCGTTCTCCCCGCCCCCATCGTATCCCTTCTTCGCGTTCTGCCGCGCGCCCCTCTCCATCACCGCTGCCACCGGGACACGCTACACACGCACACGAAAGACCCTCTTTTCACGACGACAATGTCCTCTACACTGCACAACCTGCGATCGTGTTGTACATTATTTTTATAATTTTTTTCGCCGCCGTTCCGTACGCGCAATAATATTTTATTTTTTCCTCTCTACAATCGTGTTTCGTACGTCTTCTTCTTCTCGTGTTACGTTTTTCATTCCGCGCGATCTCCTACTCGTCATCGTAAATGTGTTCAGTGCTCGTCGTCGTCGTTCGTTTACACCGATTACGAATACCGCGCGTAGCATTCAGTGTTCATTAGTCCGTAAGCCACCGCCGCCGCCACCACCACCACCGTACTCCGTACTGTGTTCACACACCCACGTTACCTAGCTCGCTTCGCCTCTTATCATTTCAGGTAAACTTTGACACGCGCATATATTATTATTATTATTATTATTATAACGTATCTATACGCGTGTATTTCCTCCTGTTTTCTCTGTCGCTTTGGTGCGCGCGCATCACTCACGTACGGTCGGCCGCCGGGTGCAATCATCCAGTTTGTACGCATCGTCGTCGTGTTACGTGTAGCCGGCCGCCGTGACTCGTGCGCGCGCGCTCGTCGCGTCGGATACAGACGGGAAAATAAAACGCCGACAGGCGACAATAGTAGCAGCAGCAGCGGTGAAACTGGTGTGGTGCCTTCCTCTCGCGTAGGCAACTATTAAGGCACGTTGGCCTTTTGTCCGTTGTTGCCGATCGTCGTTGGTGTTATTTATCGGTTCGGGGGTTTTTTTTTGTTTTCAAGTTTAAGCGTTTTTCTCGGTTATTTCACGCGCGCCGTCGTCGAATGCCAAAAAAAAAGTTATTCGGTTTTCTCGTTTCTCCAGGGATGATGGTCCCCGTACTCCAGCGTCCATCGTGGCGTGTTCGTCGTTGATTTCTGCCGTCCCGTCATTACTATAATATACTACTCTATTGTTGGATATAATTATAGGTATTTTACACGGTACATATTTTGTGATTTCACCGAAAAACAACGTTCGATAGTAAGTTATTGGCCGTTTGGATGGATTTTTTTTTTTTTTTTTTGTGTGTGTTTGTAATTCAAATTTTTTGTCTACAAGAACCGCCGCAAATTTACTAATCGTTCGCCGTTTTATCTAAAATAGTTACGTGTGTGTGATTTATGCTCGCATTGTTTTTTTTCTTACTTAATTTCGCGTTATTAACGTTCAATAATTGTGTAATACTTTACGAGCCAAAAGATACGTGTGACTTTAAAACAAATACGATCGTTTATTTCCGCCTCGTGGACATGGCGCGAATGTCATACCGTTCAGTAACAACTAACAACGCGTTGTGACCAGAGTTACAAATAATTGTCGTCGTACGGGTAATATTTATTAGTCCTACCCATTTGTCGAGAACAATGAGAGACGACTTCTTATTCTTCCCAGTTTAGTTGGTCACAATGTTGTTGACTACTATTCCCCGGTTAACGACTGATATATTTTTGTACTCGAGACCATATTACTCGAGTATTATCGTTGATTATATTTAATACTTACAATTATTCGAATAATTGACCGTTCTAGTGGTCGTGTATATTATCATTTACCAGCCTGACTATTTAAGTATATATATTTTTTTTGTTATAATGGTAAATTGTTGCGAATATATTATTACATGATAAGAGTCGCCGCTGTTAGATTCTCGCTTTTAATTTAATTTCCGCAATATATTTTTGAATGATTGTTTGAAAATTATAAACCTTTTAATAAGAAACGTGGATGTTAGCAAGGCATTACAGAATAAAAATGAATATTCTTTAAATAACAATGTCGGTACAAATGTCTTATTTAAATTACGTTCGTATTTATTATATCTTACTCATTTGTTTGTACGTATTGCCTATTTATTGTTGTAAAAGTGTTTGTAAAAAATAACGTTATTTAATTATCTCTGTTTATATATATTACATTTTTTTTTTTAATTCGAGCTTTTTATTTTACTTAATTGTGTAATGTTATTATACTTGTCGATTATGATACATACTGAATGTAAACGCTTAAAATTATTTAATAATTTGGTTTGAATTACCTGTACATTTTACAATACAAAGCAATCAAATTTAATGAATATTAAAATCGACCAATTTTTATCTTATTTATGTTTGTTATGATCAATCGTTTTTGTACAGTGATAAAATATCTAAATTTTATTTAAAATTAATTGTTAAAATAGTAATAATGTTGTAGCATTAGCATGCTTACTTTATGCATTTAATTATTTTATATATATACTTCCTGCCAATTTGGCATTTTGTCAAAAATCAAACGCCCCACTATGCTATAGGTATCTGTTCTTTTATAGTTATTTTCAGCTCATGGCATATGTAACAGAAGTATTTGTTTTGTATTAAAATTTTATATATATTTTTAATTCTAGCAATTGTTGTTTTATGTAACGCATTTTTATTTTCAGGTCTATTAAATTTTTTCAAAAATTACTATACATCGACCCAAATTATCAACGGGCCAATGAAGTACATCTTAGGTTGGGTTTGATGTACAAAGTGTTCAATGAATGGGAGACTGCTTTAAAACATTTAAAACACGCTTATTCAGATGTCAGTCTGAGCACATTTTCCAAACTTGAAAGTATGGTTTTAATTTTGAACATTTTGAATGTATTATTATTATTTTTTTACTCATATATACACATTATATTTTTTTTTCTAGTAAGTTTTCATATAGCACATTTATATGAAGTTCAAGGGAAGTACAAATTAGCTAAAGATCATTACGAACAACTGTTAAATGATCAAAAAATTACTGTTCATCTACGCGCTGATATTTGTAGACAGTTGGGTAAGTATTATTGAATTTGAAATATTGTAGATAATAATTTCATTTATTTATTTTATTTTTGTCGATAGGATGGATGTATCACAGTTGTGAGTGTTTAGGAGATAAAAACCACCGTGAAACAGTCGCTATTCAATATTTGCAAAAATCTATTGAAGCTGATAACAAATCGGGCCAATCGCTTTATTTATTAGGCCGTTGCTTTGCAAGTGTTGGAAAAGTCCATGATGCGTTTATAGCATATCGTAATTCTGTTGAAAAATCTGAGGGCAATGCAGACACGTGGTGCTCTATCGGGTGAGTTGACATTTTTCACAATTATTATTATTAGGACTAGATGTGTCCTTGTTAAGAAACTAAGTAAATGTACAATGTAATATTATTGTAGGGTACTCTATCAACAACAAAACCAGCCTATGGATGCATTGCAAGCATACATATGTGCAGTGCAATTAGATAAAGGACATAGTGCAGCTTGGACCAATCTTGGTAGTGTTTTTAAAACAATTAAAATAAACATAATTTTAAGTATGTACATTTTGTTATTAGGTATATTATACGAAAGTTGTAACCAACCAAAAGATGCACTTGCTTGTTATGTAAATGCAACTAAAGGTAGTGCAGTAAATGAATCTTTGATGAAAACCACTCTAAATGTTCCAGCATCTGCAATATCTAATATGAACCCTAATCTCGGTCAACGAATAAAGTTTTTACAAACTCATTTATGCAATGCACCAATGCCTAGTATCACTAGCAAGTAAGTCAGTTTTATAATTAATGATTATTTTGTGCTATAAACAATTTAGTGCGATGTGTAAAGTTATCAAAATTTTTTATGAATTTCAGACGTCGTCAATTACCTTCCATTGAAGAAGCTTGGAATTTACCTATTTCAGCAGAAATGTCTTCAAGACAACAGCAACAACAACAGCAGCAGCAGCAGCAACAACAAAAGACTATACAGACTCCATATCAAAAATCTCAGGACACTATGGCCTTGCCTCACGGGCAACCTCCTCCTTATAATTCATCAAAACCGGATAGCCCATTAGAAAATAATATCAAACGAATCAAAGTAAATTTCTAATTGTTTTCATATATTTGTTATATAATTTCAAATTTGAATTATTTATAGGTTGAGCCTCAGACTAGCGGTAACAGTAGTCCTCAGCCTGCATTTTATTTAAATAGTCAGCAAATTCAAACTATGAACGTTCTTCAACAAAATTGTCATAGTTTATCACAACAGCAACAAGTATGAAATAATATAGCTAGATTTTGTTATTATTTTTTTAGTAAGTTTTTATTATAAGTACGTATATTACTTTTTTTTTATCTAGGCTTTGTTACAACAACTGAAAAATAACTATCGTATGATGCAACAACATCAACAGCAAATGCGAATGAAACAACAAAATAGTGCCGGTGTACAAGGACAATATCAAAACCCTTCAGTAATAAAACAATTTCCTGACCAAACCCGAGGTGATTCAAAACCTATAGATTTAGTTGACAATACAAGTGAAAATCAAGAATTGGATAGAGAATTACAGGCTCTTCTATCCCAGAAGGAATTAACCTCTTCATTAGCTGAAGATTTGCTCAAACAGTTTGGTTCATCAGATGAATTGGACATTAAAAATGAAACTAATAACATAACACTACCATCTCAAGGTAATAATAATTTATTATTGTGTAATTTAAATGTATACTATACACATTATATTAATGTATATATATAAAATTCAACTTTAAATAGTTATTTAATCTAAAAGTAATTTTTTTTTCTTCTTTTAAAGTGTTAGAAGTCAAAGCTGCTCCAAATATTCAGCCTACAACTGAACATGTAGTAAGATATCATGATTCAAGTTTGTCTGATACCAATTATTCATTGGATTTAATGGCTGAGGATGTTTTGAATATTGCCCAGTAAGTAAATAAACAATTAATGTTAATATAAATATTTTATTATTTAAAACCATATTTAATAGATTAGATTGTCAAATGTAAAAAAAAAAAACAAACAAACTTATATTCGTTAATAAAATTATGAAATATTAAAACGGTCTGTAGGTAAAAAAAGAACCATTAATTCCTAATATATATATACTAGCCGACCCGTCACGGCTTCGCCCGTGATTGGTTGGTTTTTTTGCCTTCGGACGATGATATGTAATATTTTTTATTCAAATTTTATCGTTTATTGTGATCGGCAAGTAAATATAAAAAAAGGTTAATGAAAACGCATATATAAATAAATATATTTTAAAATATAAATATATAAATATATTTTTATTAAAAAACATTTATTTTCTAGTATTTATTTATGACAGAGTGCGTAAACGATTATAACTGTAATAATGAATAAAATTAAACTGTGAATAATAGATCACTCGTAGGAGTATTTGGTATAACCTTATAATACAACACTTCCCCTCCTCTCCCCTCCGCAGACAAAAAATGAAAAAACAATTACGTGGGGACAATCGGAAAAGTATTTGGAACCACTCTGTGAAAAAAAATTGGGAAAAAGTTAAATAGTGTCGTAACAAAATCGGAACATAAATATACAATCCCTCCCCTCAGACAAAAAATAAATAAAAAGTCGGGTGACACTCAGGAGGGTATTTGAAACTACCTTGTGGAAAAAAATTGGAAAAATGTTAAATAGTGTCGTCAGAAAATTGGAACATTTAAATACAATACACCCTCTCCAGACTTGTTTTTTATTAACAAAAGTGGTACTAAAACCTTCAGCAGACTGCCAGGAATAACAGTAAAAAATTTCAGCCAAATCGGTTCGGTAGTTTTCTTGGTTAGCGCGGTCGTAAAAAACCTCTTACAATTTTATATAATAGTATATATATATATATAAATTAATTAATTAATTTATTTATAAAAATAAATAAATAATAATAATATAACGTAAAATGTATTAAACTTTTAAATAATGCAATTTGTATGTTTAAGATTAAAGTATATTTTTAATTTATTGAATTTATTTAATTTATTAATCTAATTATTTTTTCAAGTCTGAAGTTAACTTAAATTTTTTTTTTAAGTGAAAGGATGTAATTAAAAATAATTGAAGAGAATAAAATATATAATTTACTTCAGCGTTAATGATAAAGGTTAAAAAGGGGATCTATAAAAAATATTTATGTGGACAACAGGTGATTTTAGTTCTTTGTATTATATCACCTGTTTTGTCTAACCACCTGACAAAGTAGATTAGTGGACTAGTATATAACGGTATTATAATAGATTTATTAAATTATATTCTGGTTTATTCTTTAGAAATCTGCTCAAATGTTTCTTATTTTTGTGTTTATTCTATGGGATTTTATTTTATGTCTTTATTTAAAAGCATATTTCATAATTCTGTAGAAATTAGTTTCACAACCTTAGTTTTAACAAGTATACAAATTGTATTAGTAATTACTAGGGAACGGACTTTATTGTAATTAAAACTTTTTATCTAATATTAATAATCAAATTTCGGTAAGATATAAATCCATTTCATGAATTTTTGATTAAAAATTTAATTGGAACTAATTTGATTTTACATATTTTGGTATAAAAACTTCTTTTCGTCTTCCACTATTAATATTTTTTTTATCAATGATTTTTACACTCGTTGTCGATTTCACGTGCCTATGCCTGGTTCCACCATGCAACTACACTATAGTCGAGCATTGTATTGTGCATGGAGTACCTATACATTTACAGTTCGTTGTTTATACCGTTATCTGCTCATCTTCTGACTTAAATACATTAATTTGTTAGAATGCCCAAAATTAAAAGTTCATTTAATACTAAGGAAAATGTGTATGAAAAATAATTTCCAAATGGAACATTAAAAAGCGATGGGAATGTTCTATATAATTTTATTTTGTATATTATTTTGTTTTTTACACCATAATTTAATTTTTTTTTTCTAGTTTTATTTAAATAAATGAAAAATATTGTTGCGTAGTTCAAATTTTTTTTACATATTTTGATTCATTTTTTACTATAATAAAGTCCATTCTCTAGTTATTAAATTAAAATTTCATATATCTAGTAGTAAAAATTCTATTCGTTGACACAAAAACTGGTGAGTAACTTACTTAGTGACAGGTTCATGGTTACCAGAAATTTGAAATTCAAAAAAAAAATTGTAGATGTTTGTAGTTCACAACTATATATAACAGACGGGGTATGTGTAGGGTTTGACTTGCGAAGGTATTTGGCAGAAAGTTTTCATGTTAATGACTAGGACGACTAGGTATTTTCTTTATTTTATTTTTTAAACTCTTTTTATTAAACAATTAGTAATAATATTAGATTCTGAGCGAAACAAGGAATGTATTGGTTTTACAGTGATGTATTTTTTTTTTGTGTCTATCCAAAAATTCTACCAGAAGGAGTGCTCTGATCTTTACAGTTATACCTTGTTTCTGGTAGCAAATTGCATCTAGTTGGTACTTTAGAGAGGTAATTTTTCGATTTAATACTCGTTACTCTTTTCAAGCGTACAAAGAAACTACCAAAAAATGACGTAAAAACGAGATTTCATTAAAATCAATTATCGTTTTTTTTTTGTTTTTTGTAATTTCGAAACCAATGGTTACAGAAACTTGAAATATGTAACTTTATATTGTATTAAAGAAAAAAAATATTACACCGAAGCTCCGCTCGAAATCGTTTTATCGAATGCAGTAACTTATTGTTCGGAATTGGCGGGGAAACGATTACTCGCTATCGCGAAGAACCGGTCCGCCGGCATTCGTGGACTTTTATATAAAAGTCCACCGCCTCGCCGCCGGTTCCCCGTTGCCATTCGTCACCGACCGTGGTCGAGTTTGGTCATTTGTACCGCGTCCGAACTTCCGTTGGTCTTTGCCGTGTGCGCTTTTCGTAACTTGTCGCGTTTTGTGTGCGCTTTCCGGACGTTGGTCCAAACTTCATCGTGTGAAGTTCGTTGTCGCGACGCCAAAGTTCTACCTCGACGGTCGGGAGGTCGCGTCGACGACATTGGCCAAACGGACCGCGTGGTTCGTGTTTGTGCCTACGACGTTTGCTGTGCGTCGTACTATTTCGTCTTGATTCTTCGTTCTCGACTTTAACGTGTTTTGTTTGTCTCGCGTGTTCGTTGTCGTGTAGCGACATTATCTGTTCGTCGCCCATACTCGTGCGTTTCGATTGTTTTCTAATCGTACATGCGGTAAACCATCATCGTTATCACGGCCCATAGTCGTAACGTATATTCATTATATTATTTGTCGCGTCACAATTGTGAATTATTATTATAATTTTATTTATTGGTTTTTTTATACTTAGCTGTCTGGGCGCCCATTATTTGTTATTTTGTACTCGACATTTACGTCATTGATATTTGTTAATATTATATTTATACAGTCATTAATTCGACGTAATTTATCTAATTACAGTGTTGCTTAATTGATTTACCTATCCCTACACACCACGAGTCTAAGCCGACAACCGCCAAATTGTAGGATCGGTTTAGGCGAAAACACTTATCATTGCTTTCAAATTTATAGTGATAACAATACATTCTAAAATCTTTATCTGAGTAATTCACTTAAGCGACATTCACAACACCCTGCGGCTCACTACCTTTTTTAAAATTATTTTGAATTAATTTATATTATTTGTTTACTTTATTTTTCATTTCAACATATTATTGTAAAATAAATATGTGTATGAAGAATAAAAGTAGAAGAATCAAGTGATTTTTATTTGAAGTTCTGGAGTAATAATTTTGAAAATTGAATGAATAAGTACATACGTTTTATATTCAAAAATTAGAATAAAGAAAACCTATTTTCCAGCGAAGTTGGAAGAACATTGGTGATTCACTTTATATAATAATATATTTAAATTTTATTAAAAAAAATAAAATAAATAACTAACAGTTGGAAAAAATATATAAATGATCATCTCTTTATAAATAGTCTTAATGTTATAGTTCTAACATTAAATATTTCATACTATCATACTATTTTTTTTTATTTTTAATTTGATGTATCAAATAACATCTTTTAATTTAATTTTATAAAATCTTGAATAATTAATAATTATAATTAAAATGAATAAAGTGTGAGAAGATGTTTTTTATTACTTACAACAGATAAAATTTTAACCTAGATATACATATTTCTGTTTTAAATTTTTGTTGATAATTTATATATTTAAACGTTTAGAAAAGAGACAGGTCCGGGTATGTGGAACAGAAATGTACTGAGTCCAAATGGGCCACCACCCACACCACCAGATCCTCCTCCCCAGCAATTAACACGTGAACAGTTACTACCCTCTACTCCATCAGTTATGCTAGAAAATAAAAAAGATGCATTTAGTCCAAGATTACAAGAGTTTTGCTTAAAGAATCCTATTGCTGTTGTCCGATGCTTAGCTGGCGCACTAAAATTGGGTAAATTCAATATTAGTGTACAATTATTTATTTAGTGAGATTTATTTATTTATTATTACTATGTTCTTTGTAGATCTGGGTCTATTTTCGACCAGAACTTTGGTAGAAACTAATCCGGATCATTCAGTTGAAGTTCGAACACAAGTAATGCAAAGCAGTGATGATAACTGGGATGTGAAACAAAATAGAAGAGGATGGGCTTGTATTAGCCATCGTTCACATACAACTATTGCTAAATATGCTCAGTATCAAGCTTCTAGTTTTCATGAATCTATAAGAGTTAGTATTTTCTAAAAATTATTATTATTTAATATTTTTATATTTAGAAATGAAAATGTATTGTATTTGATCAAAATTGTCATTAGTAATTGTTTTTTAAAAAGTGATAAATATTTTTAGGATGAAAAAGAAGGTATAACAAGTGTTCATTCAGTTCCTAATTCAAATTTGTCTGATTCTGATTCTAAAGACTCTATAACTATGGAGAAAAAAAAGAAAAAACCTATAGTAAATATTGATAATATTATTAATCTAGAATTTTTGTAGTATCGAATTGTTAAATTAATTAATTTTATTTTACAGAATGTACCTGGTGTAAAAACACCTGCTGGTAGTAAAATGCTGAAGTTTGGTACTAACGTAGACCTGTCTGATGAGAAAAAATGGCGACCACAACTTCAAGAACTCACTAAACTACCAGCATTTGCGCGAGTTGTTTCTGCAGCAAATATGCTTTCACATGTTGGACATTCTATCTTGGGAATGAATACAGTTCAATTATATATGAAAGTAAGATTGTATTTAAATATTTTTGCTTTAAGAACGTCAAATTTAAATTGCACGTAATTCCTACTGTTATGTTGGAATTTCTGATTTTATTATTGTTATACTGTGAGTTTTGCAATTTCAGCAATTGTGTGTTTTGTCAATTTTTTTTTCTTGAATTCTTTTGCCCGTATGCTTAGTGTTATATTTATGGGTCACTTAAATGGCTTAGGTGATACATAGCTATGGGACAACGGTTATGTAACTGACCCTTAAATGTTAATTGCATTGTTGAAATTAATCTTACGGGCTACTTTATGTAACAGTCGTTCCGTAATCATGACTGCAATGCAACTTTATGGGATTCTCTTATGTATCACTTAAAACTATTTAGATGTTACTTAAAATGACTTTGCATATGGGCATTTGTGTTTTATTTCCATGGTTCATTTAAATGTTGATAAATATGTTTTGGTTGTAAAAACGTATTCTAAGAACAGCAAAAGTGCTGTCTAGAGGTCGCGATTACACGTGTAATGAACTACACGGGTACCCGTGTTTTACCTATGACGGGGTTAAAGCCCGTGTAATAAAAATACCCGTGTATCTTAATACCCGTGTATACTATATATATATATATATATATATAGTTATATAAGTATATATAAGTTCAGTATTTTATCGTTTTGAATCGACGTGACGACTTAGATAGCGATAAGGAAGACGCGGCGGTCGCGGTAGAATTTTCGAGAACGACTCGCATTCTCCGCGCCGTGCACCCGTGTTTTTTTTTGCAGTCCAGCCGCCGTGGCGTGTGTATCAAGCCGCCTTCGTGTGTCGCGTGGGTCTCGTTGTGGTGTTTTTTCGAGCCCTGCGTCGGTCGGCGTATTAGTTCGCGAGCACCAAATTGGTATATGTTTTTATTCAACAGCCTTCCTCTCCCGTAGTACATGGTCGCGAATATTAATAAACCAATAAGCGTATAAGGCCACACGGGTTTTCTGGTCATCACACCAATGTACGGTGCCGTCTCGTGAGTCTCTGGGCGAGACACCGGCAGGTATCCGTAACATGGGTAATGATAAATAAATACACGGGCTTTAATATAATTTTTACCCGTGTACCCGGGCTCCGTGTACCCGTGTATTCTAATACCCGTTCACAATCACGACCCCTAGTCTAAACAGTTCATAAACTTAGACCAATTATGCCTGTTATATCTCAAGTATGTGTTGATTGATGAATAATCAATTTCAAAAGTCATTTAGAAAATATTCTGAAAAAAGACTTCCAAACATTCACAGATCCACTGGTTACTGTTCAACCAACAGCTCGTTTTTGATAGTGTAATAATAGTGAGTCCAACAAAATCCATTCGTCGCCAGTAAGTAGTTTGTAACAAATTTTGAAGAAAGATTTCTATGTGCATCGGTATAAAATTCAAGTAACTCAGGAACTCAAGAACATTGATCATTGGAAACGCATAGATTTTGTTAAATGTGGTCCTTGAGAATACAAGAACATTATTTTCAATGATGGCTCATTTCCATATGAGTGGAATCTTTACAAAACCACAACAAATGGATCTATACGTATATTAAATGAATCCACTTAAGGCTTGGTACACGTACACTGAATGCTGTCTATTGCAATAGAAGCAGTGATCTTTATTCTCGGTGGGAAGGTGATAAAGTTGTATTACATAATATTGCGTATTATCCCCATCACACAGAATGTGGGTTGTTGCTATATTTATTGACGCCAATCGGTACAGTTGTAGAAAATTACAAAACATCGCACAGGCAGCTATAGTGGTTTGTGATAATATGATGAAAAAGATGAAAATGTTAATAGAAAAAGTGAGGAAAATATGTTTTCATATTTGACAAATTCCTTTAATACTAAAAAAATGTAAAAAAAAAATGTTCTTAACAGAAATAATTTGACTATTACAAAGACATTTCAGTTTAATATATTTGCCATTTAAGCTTCTAACATAGAACATAACTATGTTCTATATCTATACTATCAAGAAAATGGCTTCTGAAAAATCCCTCAATAGTTTACATCCTGTAAAATGATATTAATATTTTATTAGACCACTCGTAAAGATGTCGCCTTCTGTATATTGTCAATGGAGATAGCTGCCCACCACAATAGATTGTGTCCTATGTGCCTAAGCCTTAAGAACAGTTACTGATTTTGGCATGGGGGCATTAAATTTGAAAATGAAAACAAAAGTGCTGTGAATGCCAACAAAAAACAATATCGACATATGATACTTGAATTTTAATAGCCAGATTTAAATTACATTGATGAAGATAAAATACGGTTTGAACAGGACGGTGTCACTTGTTATGCAGGCCGTAAGGACAATCAGTTTTGTACATGAACAATTCGAGAACCTAATTTGTTTCTCGAAACGGCAACTAAAACTGGCTTCCAAGATGGTGTGACCTTATTCTACTTGAGTTCTTTGGGGTCTTGTCTACGAAAACAATTTAGGAACTAAAAGTAGAAATTTGTTGTGATTATTGAATTAGAGAAAATAAGGAGAAATGTGAACGATTCATGGTCAGTGTTACTTGAGAGTTTGAGTGTACTATCATGTCCGAGTTCTGTATAATTGTGTTCACATATAAACAGAAAATGTATTACTAAATGGTATAATTTTTTTATTATTTTTTTAAATAAAGTTATATTAAAATATAATTTGACGTTCTTAATGAAATATTTTATATTTGGAAATTAAATTAAGGTTTGATATCTAAAATGTATGTACATTTATTTTAAATAGGTTCCTGGTAGTCGAACACCTGGACACCAAGAAAATAATAATTTCTGCTCAATTAACATAAATATTGGTCCTGGTGATTGTGAATGGTTTGCTGTACCTGATGCTTATTGGGGGGTCATTAATAACCTATGTGAAAAGTAAGTTTATTACTCTCATGTAATATTTTTATTTTATTTTTAGGTATTCTATTATTTTAGTAACTAGTGATTATCAACTTAGATGGATTTCTGTTTATTGTTATTTATAATACTATTACAAATTAAAGTGTTTGATCAAATTACTTTTGATCTTTTATTTTGCTAAATTCATTGTTCAGATAACTCCACCATTAGAATTATTTTTTCTTTTTGTTTACAAGCTAATGCCAATTTAAATTGTTTTCTCTCTAATGTTGTTAATTTTAAAATTGTTCATATATACATTTTTCATGTAATTATTCGAATCCAAAATTTGTTTGCAAATATCTTTTATTATTATTATTAGTGATGTTACTAACTGTTTAGTTCAGTTCGAAAATAAAACTCGTAATTGAAAATATCCAAACAGAACTAAACACAAAATAGTTCAGTTTGTATATCAAACATTGAAAACGAAATTGAAATTGAATGTCGAAAAAAAATTTTAATTAAGATTTAAATAAATAAATACCTTTGTTCTATTTTTTTTTTTTTGATGAAAAGTAATTTTTCTCTCAATCCGTAGTAAACAATTTTATGAAGATTCAATGTATTATCCATTAATATATTTTCATTGTTGAAAGTGGCTATTTGGGAAATTCAAAATATACATTATTCTTATATCAGTATTCATACCATTTGGATCCAAAAATAGATTGTTTTGTGGTTTTGTTATTTTAGATTCTGAGCGAGCGATGAATCTATTGTTTTTATTTTTATTTTTTTCTATCCTGTGTACAGATTTTCGACCAGAAGGAGTGCTCCGATCTCTTCGGTCACAGTTTGTTTCCAGCAGCAATTCGCATCTAATTAGTACTTTAGAGAGGTCATTTTTCGATTTTCTCAAAAGCACCTAAAAATGTAACTAAAAAACAAACGCAAAAAATGCAATTTCATCTTATATGATTGTTGTTTATTTCTTCGTAATTTTGAAACTAATAGTCGTAGAAACCTGAAATTTTCACTAAATATGTAACTTTAGACTATATTTACGAGAAAAGTAAGCTCCGCTCAGAATCATTTTATCGAATGCAATGACTTATCATTGATTTCAAATTTAAAATAAAAACAAAACTCTAAAATCTTTATCCAAGTAATTCACTTAAGCGATATCCACAACACTCCGCGGCTCCTTACCTTTTTTTTAATATCCAGTGGTAAAATAGTTGTAAAATTGTAACATGAAATTAGGTATGAGATAATTTTTTTGTTGTATGTAATAATATAATATAATAGTTATTTATTTTATGAATTAATAATTAATTATTCACTGATTCAGTTTAAATTCAAATTTATTGAGTATTTCATTGTTTTAAATATTTTAGAAATTAATTAAAAATTTTTTAAACTGCATATTTTTGAAGTTCGGTTTATGTTTGACATTAAAATTTAATTGTTTGATTTGGGTTTGAATAAAATATGTGAGTTTAGTTCGTGTTTGTTATAATTTGAATAAGTTCGGTTCAGCCACAAAAATCTGGGTTTGTGTAACGTCATTAATTATTTAATTATTATTATTAATTCTTGTATAGCTTGATAAAAAAAATATATATATATATATATATATATATATATATGATCTATGGATCGAAGTTAATTTATTATTATTATTATGCAAGTATATTAACTTTTTTGGCATGATACCATTTCTGTCATTTTTAGTGGTAAATAGTATATACTGTTTTCTGGGCAATTTTAAATGACATTCTTATTTTTTATTAAAAAAGTATTATATATTCCATTATTGTTTTTTTGGTTTATGTTGATAAAATATACAGTATGTTCAATAATATTCTTAAATTTAATAAATAAATGATTAAATATTGATTATTACTACTTCATTTAAGGTATGGTTTAAATTATTTACATGGATCGTGGTGGCCATTGGTTGAAGATTTACTTGCAGCAAATGTTCCTTTGTATAGATTTTTACAAAGACCTGGTGATATGGTTTGGGTAAATTCAGGTAAAAAATGTAAAAAAATTATTAAGTTTGAAAGAAATTTAAAAAAAATTGTTATATCATTAGGTTGTGTTCATTGGGTTCAAGCTGTTGGTTGGTGTAATAATATTGCATGGAATGTTGGTCCTTTAACTGCTAGACAGTATCAGCTCGCTATAGAACGCTACGAATGGAATAAACTACAGAGTTATAAAAGCATTGTACCAATGATACATTTAAGTTGGAATCTAGCTCGAAATATTAAAGTATCGGATCCAAGACTTTACGATCTTATTAAGTAAGTTGTTATATAATATTTGTTGTTCATTATTTTTATTTTGTGTTTTTTTTTTATAGAATGTGCTTAATGTGTTCTCTGCGTCAGTGCGGTATAACTTTAGAGTTTATTAATGTAAAAAAAATACAAACGCGTTTTCATGGAAGGGGCAAGAATGAAGCTTCACATTATTGCCACGACTGTGATGTAAGTTATTTTTTTATTCCCCTTAAACAAAAAAGATAAATAAATTACTCTCAAATTACATTAAATATAGGGTCAGGTGTGGGGTAAGTAAGACACAAAATGTTGAGTTCAAAATGCATAAATACATTTTTAGTTTTTCAGTTATACTCTTCATTTTTGTAAGCTTGTATAGATTTAAATATAACAAATTATAACATATACAATATAAGTTTAATTGTTCTTTTATCATTGAGATTTTTTAGTTTTAAAAAAAAAATTAGTGTCACACTTGCCTCAGTTCTCTGCCTCCAGAGTAAAATCGACTAGTTTTGTTTCGAAGTTATGCACATGAAATGTATAGGGCAAGATGATGAAAATATAAAATAAAAATGCTATAATTCTGTTTTTATCTTATTGAAATACGTTAATTTATTAAAAATTGATAGTACATTTAAAAATAAAATTATTAATAATCGACATTACACTTTATTATTTAATATTGTTAACTTTCTCACGTGTACGTAGTACCATATTCACCTAGATAATAAAATACAAATTTAATATTTAATGAAAAAGTAAATTATGTAAGTGTTAATGATATTTTTTTTGTATTAATACAACGGGACATGTGAGACATTGCTTATACACTTCCCCCGTGTAGTGATTGGATACTCTTGCTCTCACTTGTATTCTTACAGAGACAAATGTATAATCGACAAAAAGTTTTAAACAGTCATGAAATACATTAAAACAAACCTAAGAACCTTAAAGTACACATAATTTAAAGAAATCTTACCTTATTTTGAACTCGTTACTCAAATTTTACGACAAAAAAATATATCACAAACGCATTAGTTTTCAAAAAAAAAAAAAGAAGATAGTTTTGATAAAGAAATATAATTAGTGATAACAGCTAGAAAAATTACTGTACAGTGCTATTAATTACATGCAAATATCCCTAAGAACATTTCCCTTTAATACCAATATTTTTTTAGTATCAACAAATAATGCATTATACATAATAATACACGATTATACAATTGCACCATTTATTCACTTACCCCACCTGACCCTAATTTTATCTATTTTGTAGTTTTTATCAATTATGTAATATAGATGGTAACCAATATTTTTCATACTGATTATTTTTTTGTGGGGTTTAGGTGGAAGTATTCAATATTCTTCTGATTCGTGAACAAGAGAAAAAGCACTGTGTTTATTGCATTATTTGTGCGAAGAAACAATCTCCAAACTTGGAAGGATTCGTATGTCTAGAAGAGTATAAAATGTCTGAACTTATAGAAATTTATAACAGTTTCATATTACATTGTAACACTACACCTATACTGCCACCTAGTAATAATACTGTAGCGCAATTGGCATAAGTTACTACAATAGGAAAGCGTTTATAAATATGTATAAAAGTACTTAAAAAGAATGTTATTTACAAATATTTTCACTTGTCCCTTAAAATTTTTTTCCTTTTTTTTTTACAAAACTTTAATTTTGACCAAGAAGGTTACAACAAAAAGGTTTAATGATTTAAATACATTTTTGAATTGTTGTCAAGATACTTAAACGTTAATTTTCTTTTTCGATGATTAATTGTATTTAAATCTTTAGTTTTATTTTTCTTCTCCTGTTCTGTTGCCAGGAAAAAAAGAACTGTGTTATTTCACTTTCAGTTTGATTAAAAATGTATTACATACAAACATGTTTACATTTTTGGTCAGTATGAAGAAAAAACGAACGGTTTCTTCAACAGAACACGAGGAAAAAAATTAAACCAAAACTCATGTTGTCAAGTGTAAAATTATTTACAACACCAGAGTGTAAACCATTAAATTTTTAAGTATTTATGTTTGCAATTTACATTTTGTATATTCTTGAGTCGTTTATTATAATATATTTATGTTGATATGATATTGAAAAAATTTAAACTATAAACATTAGTATATTATCGTGAAATGTAGAGTTTATTTGATTTAACACAATACATTGATAGAAATTTACATAACAAATTAGAAATTTAAGTAATTGTTTTACGAATCAAATTTTATATGCTTTTGGTCAAACATTTTGATGTTTCATTTTTAATCTACATACATTTTTTAAATTGTAGGTTTTAAAATGTGATAATGAGAATTAAGTTACTTTTATTAATATTAAAAACACGATTACATACCTTATTATGGCAAACGGTTTTGGAATATTGAAAAGTGTTCCATGTAATTATTTTTTTCTATTGTAAATTTGTATTATAGTTTATGGCAGCTCATTGCACACATGTGTTCACATAAATTGTACAAACTTGAAAGGACTGCTAATGCCATTAAGTAATAAATGCATAAAAATAAGTAGAAAATTATTGTATATAATATGTAAATTGAAATTTGTTTATAAAAAGCTTCACATTTTTCTAGAATTTTTCCGATCTCAATGTTTTTTTACCGAAATGTTCTATTAACATGATATTTTTGTACTGAAAAATCAAATTATTTAATTTTATTTAAAAAAAAAAATTGTTTTCTGTGCCTTTTATTCCGAAATTAATTTTCATAAGTACAAATTCAATATGGCAGAGAACGTAAATTTTATTTATATTTATAATACTATTGATGATTATTATAAAATTGAGAAGAAATCGGTTTGTGCTTTATTATCTCTATTATTAATACTTTAAACAGTAGTACAAAATGATAGCAAGTAGTACAACATGATGAGCCTTATACATATTTTAATGGTAGGTTACATACAAAAATAAATAAATGAGGTCCAAAAAGAAAAAATGTGTAAACTAATTTTTGGTTTATTTGATTGTAACTACTGTTTAAAAGTAATGCTTGATTTATTTGACGGTTAGATTTAAAATACTTTTATTCAGATATTAGATTAAATCATATTATTACGCATAATTATTAATTTGTTTCTTCCTTAAAGTTAAATCGACTTCAAATTCAAAATTAAGTACTATGTATGTTCCATTTTCTCTTTATATATATTTTTTTTTTCAATAATTTATTTATATAATTTTCATCTGGTCAATTTTTGGGTTCCTTATTCTTTTATCGTATTTTTTTTTTAATAATATTTATGTATCGAAACATTGAACATTAATTTCACATTTTGAATTAATTTAAAACTATTATTGCGTTTATTAGTTGTTTTTTTCATATTTAGTCAAAAAAAAAATTTAGTTCAATTTAATAGTAATTTATTTTAAGACACATTTTTAGTAAGCCAACTAACTAATCACTGCCATAAATTACGACAAGAATTCTTGTCTGTTTCACCTATTAGTACTGATTTTAGCTGTTTTATATTATATAAAATACAAAATTTACATATTGTATTAAAAATGTGTTCAATAGTTTTACATAATATTCGAAAGGTCTTACATACGAGTTAATAATTAATATCACGACTCCACTAAATGAGTAATAGTTTTTAATTTTAATTTTTATTATTTTAAAATGATTGATTTAGACTTAAGTTAATCCTCCCCCTTTTTAGTTACAAAAACAATCATTATGCTTTTATATATATATATATATATATATATATATATATATATATATAATTATAGAAAATATTAATCTGTGTTAATTAGCTAATTATCGTAATATGAAAAATCTTATTTTTGACCTGCGGAGGTCGACTTTTATTCATTTGTATAATGTATAAATAAAATAGTTGATCTCATGATTATTTTATTTTCGAATGTTAAAACTATATTATAAAATATTTGTAATATCGTTTTAAACGCCAGCGTAACAATACCTTTTTGTCCGTACTCGATGTTTTTTTATTATTATTATTATTATTTAAGAACATTAAATTTTTCAATAAATCAATAGGAAATCGAATACTAAATAACCAATAGTATAACTATAGTGTGACAGTTGTATACTCGTCAATATTTATTTATAATTTATCAAATGAATGTAAAAAAAAAATGTATTTTTTTTTATTATTATTTTGTATCAAATGATATTGTCTGAATTTCCATCTATAATTATATTTTAAATTATGTTTCCTAAATAAGAACATACTGAAATTTGTATTGAACATAATTCTTTATATTAAAATATTTCTAATAAATATAAAACGTGATCATGAAATATATAAAGTCTATAGTATTTATTTAATCATTCGTTTTACATAGTAATAATTCAAATTTGTTTTAGAATGGCCATATGAATACACGTGCAATCGTCTGTCTGTGTCAATGAGTATGTTAAGAAACTAAACAACACATCACTTGAACAGCGCGTTTTTTAAGTTTCATATCACTCCAATAGGTGCCCACTCATTTGATCATATCAATAATTATTTAACTGTTATTAGTAGGGAGCTGGAAGTCTTGGGTTTCATTAAACGCAATACTAGTCACTATTCACATCCAAAGCTTTTTTCTTCGCGTCCTCTACTTTGCTTTATTCTGGAGTATGGCGTGGTCGTATGGAATCCATACTTCGCCCGTGATACTTTCCAAATGGAGCGAGTACAAAACCACTTCCTGCCCTACGCCGCTTTCATCCTGAAAATCCGTCATTCTCCTCATGATTTCTCCTGCAATAGGTATTTCGCTAATACTTTTTGTCCTTCTGTCGCAGACTATTCTTTTATTTGCTCTCTACTTAATGGTTCTGTTGACGCTTCTGATATGGGTACTATCATCCATTTCTCTCAGGATCCCAGTCTACGCCACCAGAAACCACTCCCTGTTTTTTATGTCCCGTCCCATCCCACCTCCTACAGTCGCAGCCATCCTATCCATAGAACGCTACGCCATTTTTCACTTTGTATCCACCACTATATTAAATGTAAAGATTATATTAAAAACGCTGTCTATTGCGTAAATTCAATAAATAAATAAATGCCTACAGACGCCAAAATGCGAGGCCCTTCCACCGATCGAAATTTCGTTCATTTTTTGCGCAGTTCTCGGGATTTTTAGCGCAATACAGCAATTGCCAACAACACCCCAGAGAGCTTTGCTAATAAATAATAATAATAAAATATCTGTAATCGAATAACTTCAAATCGGTTCCATCTGTACTTCACATACATAGACACGTTACGGATTCCACGACGACCTGGCATCTGCCGATTACAAAAGTGTTGTCCATGAAAAGTGAATTGTCCATGCAGTTATCTATACCCAGTTATCAGTTAGTGATAACGTTTTTTATCTACGCTTGTAGATAACAAAGTTGCGGGCTTGCGAATTTTTTCCGACTTGCAGTATTGTTCGCAATAATAAATAATATTTGTGATGACAAATTGAAAAACGTTAGTGCAGTGTGTGTACGTGTGATGTTTATTTTTGATTAAAAAACCAAACGTTAACTCTCGACCTGATTATTTGCGAATTACATTTTTCTGCGAGTCCACGCGATGTGTCGAGTGTAACCAGCAATATCGTCGATAATGTAGGTACTTGGTAAATAGTAAATAGTCGTGTTCGTAATGGCTAATTTGAAATCGGAATTAGACGAATACCTCAGTAAAGGGCAAAAGAATAAACCGAGCAACGGCCACGTACACATTCCAAAAGCGTTGAAAAAACTGCTAAACAATGAATCCGGAGAGCAAACGGAAAGCTTGTTGGATTCGTCGCGTAAGACTTATTTCAATTTACCATCGCTGGTGAGTTATACATTTTGGAATTCGTTTCTGCGAAATCGGTGCCTTCCGTTCGTCTACCTACGCTAATCATGTTGTTTTCATTTTTTACAGAGTAAGACCCAAAGAATATTGGGTTTTGTGCTTTGCGTGTCGGTTAGTTGTTTGATGTTCTCGTTATCGGCTTTATACTTGCCCGTGCTCATACTGAAAGCCAGGAAGTTTGCCATTTTATACGCCTCTGGGAGCGTATTTGCTTTTGCCAGGTGAAAACTATGAAACCCATTTATTATTTTTCAGTAACGATTAAAAAGTTGTTATCATCGCTTAATATTAATATGTATTAATTGCCGGTTATATTACTAAGAATGTTACTTGTAAATGATTTTTACTGACAAATAATAATATTAAATTATTAATTTGTTTGTTTTTCATTAGCGTATCGTTTTTGACTGGCCCGTCGAATCATTACAAATACGTGACATCCAAGGAAAAGCTGCCTTTCATGTTTGGTTACTTGACGACTCTTATCGGAACATTATATTTTTCATTGTGGATGAAGAGCACTCCGTTCACTTTACTGTCGTTGACCGTTCATCTGATACTTATTTTATGGTTTTTATTAAACTCCATACCGTTCGGTCAAAAAGGTTTATCTTTTTTCGGACGTATATGTTCATCTGTGGTTAAGAATAAAGTGTCAAATTCATTGCCCGTTTAAAAAATATTTAAACAGCCCTCGCCATTCCTATATTACCTATTCATAAGTTTATTATATATATTTGTTATTGTTATTATTATTATTATTATTACGATTTTATTTTTATATAATTATTATTACTTCAATTCAATTTCAATTTCTTTATAATTATCATGTTGTTATTGTTTTAATAAATAAATGTGTTACCGTTACTTTTATTGAGATCATTTGCAGTTAATGTATTGGCTTTACAACGATGGCGTTTTTTGTATAGCGCTGCGTTTGGAAATTGAACACAGACGGACAACAGTTCTGCATGTTAAAAGTAGACATTTCCTTAAAAATGTCTAACACTAGAAGAGTGTGGAAAACGTATAACTTATCACAAAAAACTGAACATTGCAATGTATGATTTAGCTTTATTTTTAAATAACACGAAAAGCGATACATACAATTACGCTGAAATGTTTTTTAAATTGAATTTATGATGTTAAGACTGCAAGTTCAATTGGAGTATATTTTAACATTGCGTCTGATATCTAATCTATCTCGGAAAATTTGAATAAAAATTGTAGGCGTACTTGTAGTAAAATGATAATATTGTATTTATTTATTATGACAACACTGATGTGTGTGTATTTTTATAGTAGTAAAATTATTCAAAAGTGTGTTTTGTGTATACTATAGTCGTGTCAAAGGATTGGATGGAAATTGTACTGGGTACTTCAGATATCACAAACTAGGTACTACAAAAACAGACATTTCTTAATGAAAATATTGAAAATTTCAAGAAAAAAAAATCTTCAAAAAGAATTGTAAATAATGAAAGTTTAATAATTATTTAAAATTTCTGAGACATGCACAAACATTTTTTTTTGGTTTTTTTGAAAATGCCTGTAACATTTTAATATTTATTGAAAATTTTTATTAGATACTGTGGTATTATATATTATACTGAGTGTTTCTTATATTAGTTTTCTGACTTTCTGTTATAAATAAACATATAGGTATGTACCTATTTATATTTTACACTGCTCATTTTTTTTCTAAAATTAAATATCAACTATAGCTAAATTATTATTATTTTTTTGTAAACATTTTAGTTGTAGCATTGATTATAGAATATATATTCTATAATCAATGGTTGTAAATATAAAATAGAATAAATATATTATATAACAATTAATTAATGTTCATTGTTCATTAACAATTGAAATTTAACTGAAAAATAAAAACCCGTTTATATCTAATTATTTGTATCTATGCACAAATACTGAAATAAATATAGATACAGATAATTGTGTAGTTGTAATTATAAAACAAAAGGAACGATAGGTGTAGAATATAAAAAAATATGAATAATAGAATAAAAATAACGAAAAATTGTTAAATTGGTTTTGATTATTAACGTTGTACCTATGTATAAGTATTCAGGAAATATTAATGTTAGACAATTTTGCATTTTCATCGATTATCTGTTTTAATAGACTTAAATATTTGCGAAACATGATATTATCTATTCGGAATGCGTATTCTGAACACTACATAAGTCAATAAGTGTAACGAATTAGTTAATCGAATGTAAACAGCGATTTTATTGTACAACTTATGTGTTTGTGTGCGTGGAACTAGCAATTTTTTTAATTATTTAAATTGAGCTTAGAATTTACAATTTTTTTTAATTCGGACATAAGTTAATAATTTTAACTGAAAGAATAAGATTAGAAAAAAAAAACATTTATTTTAATTGGATTTATTTCAATCTACCTACATTATCGCCAGTGGCGTCATTTCAGTTTTCGAAAGGGGGAGGCAAAATATTTAACCGGCCCATTTAACTATTTTCCACTCAATACGATTTCTGTTTTACATAATTTTGATATTTTCGTTATCATGGGCACGCGCGAATCGCCCGATATTTTTTATTTTTATTTTTTTTGGGGGAGAAAATTTATTATTTTGTCAACTATAATAAATGTATTATAAATGACTATATAGTACTTATGAGATTCAAGTTTTGAAGTTTCCCTTGTCGTATAACATTAAACATGTTAGAAATTACGTTTTGTGACATGTTCTGAACATCTTGTTCAGTTATTTTCCTCTCTTTCTCGCCGTCTTGGTCACAAAACCTTTAGCTTTTTTCATTTTTATTTTTTTACGCTTGCCACTCACAAATTATGTATACATAAAACATACGTTCGAAACGTTAAAGAACGGCTAAACAAATTCGTTTATGCCGTACGCGATACAGCCATACAGATTACAGGTACGTCGTCAACCGTCAAACGTACATCGTATATTCTTTATAATTTACGCACTGCCTTTAGGTAACGATAACCGTGTTTATCGAAGAAAATCCAGAACTGTGGTAAGCTGTAACCACAAATTAATCGCTTTTAATCGTGGTTATATGATATGCATACTTTTAAATTTTATTGGTAATTTAATTTTAATCCACTGTTTGCCACGCGATTTGTTATTACTACTCATAACTCGATAGTTATTACCAGGGGCGCATTAAGAATCAATATTTAGGGATGGGAGGGGGCAAATATATATAAATTTACAGTACAGATTAAAATTCCAACAGACCAAAACATATACATAATTCCAAATGTCCGTGATCAGTGTGCCGCCCTCTAAAAATTGCCGCCCGGGGCAAACGCACCCTTTGCCCCCCACTTAATGCGCCCCTGGTTATTACTTCAGATTTAGTTAGAATAACTATTGTACAACATCATCTCGGCACAAATCATGTCGGCCCACAATTAACAAGGGGGGGCAAATGCCCACCCTGCCCCCCACCAAATGACGCCACTGATTATCGCCATTAATGCCAAAATAATTGTAGTAGGTAGGTATTTAAAAAAACATACAACGAAATAGTCATTATAAATGTAGTATATGACAGCATATAATTATAACATCTTTTTTTTAGACAGATTATTATTGTAGTCTTGTTCGGTTGACACTTGACAGGCCACAGGCAGCTGTATATATATATATATATATATATATATATATATATATATATATATATATGTATTTACTGCAAACGCATATCGATCGTTTTAGATATTTTACAGTAAATACGCAATAGGTACATCTAATTAATTATATAGTCTAGCTACTACTTGCAATAATTTAAACGATTTTGAAAGTTTATTAGCTATTGATTTTACCAGGTTCTTCGATTTTAATGTCTAAAATTAAACATTTTTTTTTAAGGGGCGTCTAGAAATTTTTTTTCGGATGTGGTTAAATCATTTTTATTTTTACGTATTTTTAAACGTGTATTTATTTAACTAGAAATTCTGACTATAAATTAAAATTTTTGGGTAGGTTGGGAGGGTGAGGGGTAAGTTGAACACTCAAAATCCTTCCTCATCTATAGACACGCCTTTGCAATTTTTATATATGAAAATATGCGCTTTGTGCCTATATTATGATGTACCCAGTGTCGGCCTGGCACAACAAAGGCCCCTGGATCTTTTTATTCTGGGGCCCCCTGCCCCTTGGTTTAATATGAAGTTAAAAAATACATATCAATAAAAAACAATTTATTATATAGGGTGTCCCAGATCCAAGGGCGGAGTGACTCTAAAATTCTTACCGGGCAAATAAGATTTTTCGAAATAAAAGTATCGTGAGCGAAGGTACATTGTTACGCAATACGTTTGAGAACTGACAAACGTGTTCGCGCAGTTCACCATCATCAAATGCGCAATCATCAAAAACACAACAGCTCGTTACAAATAATTTTTAAAAAATCGGAATTTTCTGTAGACTTATGTAAAGCTTTATTATCTTCTAATGTTCCCCTTAATAAAGTCATCAACGAATTAAGAATGCAATAAATGCATTTTAAAGAAATTTTTAGTGCAATTTTAAGGAATTTTTAGAACAACAATTTAAGCAATTTTAATCACTTTTTAAAGCAATAAAGTTCGAACCCTAGTTATAATATATATGGTATTCGATTCAATGGAACGAAGTGGAATATTTTTTGATCTTTGATTAAAACACAACAAATTATTTAACTGTATTCTAATTAAATAAAATATAGACACTGCTATCATATTATACACTAAACATTAACATCGCTATAATTTGTAAAAATTGTCCAGGCATTTCGGCGGGGGGAGGGAATGCAGCCCTCTCAGCTCCCTATAAATACGCCCATGGGTACGATTGTATAGTGATGTACTGTCGTACTGATGATGCACATATTTAACGCTTATTTAAATAGCTAATAGCGCATATGTTTATAGTGTCTGAAGATCAAAATATTGAATGGCAGAAGCCCAAAAATGAGTAGGTATATATAGCACGCACTAAATACCTATTGAAAAGGTATACGTACACGTTGTATATTTATAATCTCTCCGTACGAGAAAGTCACATTCATTCCCAGACAACCAGACGTGTTTGGGAGCTATGTATCAATGGGATTCGAGAATATTTTTCGTACCGTATACGATTAAAAAATAATACGCATGTTATTCGCGTAAAAGAATCGACGATAGAAAACATATCAGACTATTGTAAAGATTATACTTTTATTTGTGGAATAAATACTTATTCGAGTAAACGGGTAAAAAAGTATCCCGGAATAGGTATTCGAATACTTAAAGGTATTCGGAATATATTTTTAAAAAGTATTCCAGTCATTTTTATTATAGTTTGTTGACTGCAGTTCTATATACGAGTTCGTTTGTTTGTCGAAAACTGCAGGTTCGTATATGAATTTCACATTGTTTAAATCGTCAAAGTATATTAAAGTTCAAACACCACGACAATCGATAATAAGCATATTAAAATTATAAAAAAATGTCAACAAAAAATATAATTTATTATACGAGACCCGCAAGCTATAACACGTTCATCGTGATAATTTTGTATAATATCTATATCAATATTATTTATTATTATGATGTAACGTATTACATATTATGTTTAATTATTATTTTTACAATAACGTTTAATCATGTTTATACATACGAGTATATAAAATCTCGAAATTCTAATGTGTAAATTTGTCTAGCTGGTATACAATATCACGAGTTGATTAAAAATTGTCACTGGATATTGGCTGTTTAGGGAAATAAAAATACACCGGCAAGCGTATTCAAATTACGCATTATTCGATTGTAAAAAATGTAATTAAATATACTTTTATTCAAATTAATATATATATTTTGTTTTGTACACATTATCGTACATCAACGATTTTCTTTTTGTAACCTGTATATCCGAAATTAAAAATAGTTTATTGCAATTGATTCACGCTACCAAAAGCAAAACCGCGTCATATGAAGAAACGCACATTTTAACCGGTCTAGTGCAGGGTCGGACTGGCCTATGGTATTGACGTGCGATCGCACGGTGGGCCCCAGCGAAGTGGGTTCTCTAAATATTAATTTAATTGATTAAATATTATTCTATTAAAAGTTGTTTAAAATCACTTATGGGCCAAGATCGTCTTGAAGCGTTAATACCTACTACTAAACTGCGAAGCTGATATTGTTTTATGAATGGGACTACGACTCTATTATTGATAAATTGACAAATTCTTCTAACGAATTAAAAATTATATTTTAGTAGATTGCAATTTTTTTATTTAGAACTTTTAGTAGACACTATTAAGTTCGACAATTAATTGAAAGCACAAAAATAAATATATAGCACAAAAAAAAACTAATAACAACAATGATGATAATTGATAATATAGTTATCATAATATGAAACAAAATTAAGAACAAATTAGATGATAAAATACATGCATAAAAAACAACAAGATTGCAATTTAATTCATCTAAATGTATTCAAATATATTGTTCATATTTAAATTAATATATTTTTATGTATAACTTGATTTTACTATAACATATTGAAATTTAATTTTTATTATATGTATTAATGTATATTATTAATTATATTTTAGATTTTGAGCGGAGCGAGGAATCTGTTGGTTTTACAAAGCTAAGTTTTTTTTACGTCTGTACCCAAAAATTCTACCAGATGGGTGCTCCGATCTTTATGGTTACAATTTTTTCCGGTAGCAAATTGCATCTAGTTGGTACTTTAGAGAGGTCATTTTTCGATTTTCTCAAAAGCGCCTAAAAATATAACTTAAAAACTACCGAAAAATATTTTGTATGAGTAAAAACTTTAAATTCCAAAGTATGTTTTAAAACTTAGAAAAATTAAATTTACAATTAAGTTAATTTTTAGCATTTCTTTTAAAACTTTTATTTACAGTTCATCAAATAAAAATAATTTAGTAATATTAAGTAAATACCATTTGAACAAATAATATTGAAGATGTCTATTTTCCAGAGGGGTGGGGGCATTAATTTTATTTAAACACTGGCCCAAATTAGTGTAATTGCGGCACTGAGTGGATTAATTTGGGATTTAAAACAAATTCGATAGGATTTTAATAGAGTTAAAATAATTTCTAAAAATTTTCAGATATTACATTCGAAAAATTATAACAATTTTATTTTAACAAAATGTTGCATGAGATTGAAAATGAATTTCCCGCTTTAAGATCTCGGAAGCGTAAAATATTAGATGGAGAGAAAAAAGCTGGTGATTATCAAATTATGAATTATGAAACAAAGTTTATTATCGAAGTACATAATTTAATCATGTATGATATTTCTAGCATAGAAAAAAGTTTTTAGGGATTTTTACCTATCACGGATTTTGCATGTTTGTATCCATAAAGATGTTCTACATCAAATATTAAAAGTATTTTTTGCAAATATTCAATATGTGGGCCGCTAATTTTTATTTTCCCGGGCCGAAATCTCTCTCCAATCCGCCCCTGATCTCAGGTAATGTTTATGTACTTTATTATAGTGATTTATGATACATTTATTATAGCTGACAAAGTAATGAATTTTCTACCACAAAAAAAAAATATATATCGGGAGATTCGTGCCTGTGATAAAGAAAAATTGTTTATTTTATTGTGTAAAATAGAAATTGTATCGAGCTAAATGCGTAAGTGGAAAATAGTTAAATGGGCCGGTTAAATCATTTGCTTTCCCCTTTGGAAAACTGAAATAACGCCACTGAACAGGAGAACAAAATTAATATAAACGGTGGCTATAATGGGAAAGATAATGAAATGTTTAATCGATTTTATTAATTTATTTCATTCAAAATATAAAACATTTATAATTTCAGTTGTTTTTTTTTATTATTTAATAATTACATATGCGTTCTGTATAAATGATAAATAAATAAATACATATATGGAAATTATCTTTTTGGTTTTTTTTTTGTCATCAATAATTTGGGAGCCATCAAAATATTGCGAAGACATAATATTAAGTACAGTAAAGGAACCGTGGGATGTAAATGTTTGAACACCACACTGCAGTGTTGTGTGGTAAATATTTTTAAAATTTACCGCGCAACAGCGTGCCAGTAATTTAATTATTAAATTTAAATGATTTATAAAAATAGTTTTTAGAAAAAAAGAAACCGGCTTCAAAAAATGCACAAAATCATATGAAATATTCAATAACCTTTTTGAAATCGGCACCGAATTTCAAACAACATTACATTGCAGAAACGCATTTTATTTATCTAATATAGATACTGAAATAAATTAATATATTAATAAAACGCGTTTCTGCAATGTAATGTTGTTTGCAATTCGGCGCAGATTTCAAAACGGTTATTGATTATTTCATATTTTTTAGTGCATTTTTCGAAGTCGGTTTCTTTTTTTCTAAAAAAAATATTTTTATTTTATCTTTTTTAGCCACAGTCAGGGCCGGATTTGGGGAGAGGGGCTGAGTGGGCTGCAGCCTAGGGGCTCCCACAAATTTAGGGCCCCTACAGTTTTGTAATTATTTTACAGTTAAAGATAACAAAAAAAATGGAAATTAATTTTTCTGTTTAAAATTGAATTTTCGTCAAACAAATAGATACAGTGTAATAGAAGATTTAGTAAAAATAAAATCAAAACAAATTTGCGAACATTTAATTTTGATTATTACTTATACATATTGATACAATATTATTTTTATGTTTAAGTCACTTACGCTAATTTTGTAATTTTGTAATTTGTATGTTTATAACGCAATTCCATAATATGCTATTGCTTACCCATTTTTATTGTGTTTATTTAAGTAAATTAAATAAGTAAATAATAGGTACTATACAGCGAAAATATTAAATGTTATTTAATGAGTAGAACACATATTGCCCTGTTTATTTATTTGGGACCCCCATATTATATTCCGCCCATAGGTCACCACATACCTATATCCGGCCCTGGTCATAGTAGTTATATAGTAGTCATATCGTCATTCCTGTTCCTACATTTGACTGGGTGGTTAGGTAAGACACTAGGCCAATCCTTATGAAATCGGAAAATATAGGAAAAAAAGTACAAAAAACTAAATTACTGACCGAATACTAGGCCAATATTTACGGAATTGGTATGATACTCTTTCTTATATATAAAAAACAAAAATTCAACCAAATCAGTTTATAAATGACGGAGTTATGAGGTAACAGACATAAAAAAAAAAAAATACAACCAAATTTAGAACCACCTCTTTTTTTGAAGTATGTTAAAAAATTACGAAGAAATAACGATATTCAGATGAAATCGTCATTTCACAGTTTTTATGTAATTTTTCGGTAGTTTTTTTTTTAGGTGCTTTTGAGAAAATCGAAAAATGATCTCTCTAAAGCACTTCTTTTGATAAAAATTTTTGGTACAAACATTGTAACACGTCATTGTGCTAATCAATACATTCCTCGCTTCACTCAGAATCTAAAATATAAAACATTTTATATAATTAATTAGATATAAGTTTAGAATTCTGAACAAACCGAACAAGCTATTGGTTTTACAATGGTGTTTATTTGTATATTTCTTTCTGTTTACAAATGTTCGAATTTTTTAAAAATGTTTTTATGGAAGGTCAAAAATTGACTCGATCGTGTTTTCACAGTCGAAACGCTCACACTTTTTCGTACAAAATTATATCTATATGATTTATACGTCATTAATTATCGATTGTTTTAGATTTTGAGCGAACAAGTAATTGGTTTTACAACGTTTTTTTTTTTTTTTTACTGTGTACACATTTTCGACTAGAAAGAATGCTCGGATGATATCGTCATGCGTTAAGTTCCGGTAGCAAATTGTAACTAGTTTGTACTTTATTTGAAACGTTTTTCGGTTTTCTCATTAGTTCTTTACGCGTATAATTCAAAACAACCCAAAAATTGGAAGGAAAACTATTTTCTCAATAAACTACCATAGGCGCAAAAAAACTACCAATATAATGGTCCTAGAGTCTTGAAATTTACACCGAATACGTTATTTTACACTAAATAAATAGTCATATCGTCATTCCTGTTCCTACATTTGACTGGGTGGATAGGTAGGATTATACTAGGCCAATCCTCATGAAATCGGAAAATATTAAAAAAAAAATACAAATAACTAAATTACTGCAGGCCAGTATTTACAAAATTGGTATGGTATCGCCGGAAGGTAATACTCTTTCGTATAAAAAAAAAGATTCATCCAAATCGGTTCATATAAATGACGGAGTTATGAGGTAACAAATATTAAAAAAAAAAAATACAACCGAATTGAGAACAACTTATCCTTTTTTTAAATCGGTTAAAAATTATATAAAAGTAAAGTTTTTCGGCGATTTTATAATATTCGTTTGATTCGGAGATGATTAAATAATTATATATTATTATTATTGCGTCTCGATTTCGAACACCGAGAAGCAAATAATATCGTTTGCTGCAGCTGCGGAGTGTAATGCAGTGTTTGTGTACAATTAACGTTACGTTACTGGGAGCGTGCGCGCGCCCGTGTATTTATATAAACGCGGGCAACGCTGCGAGACGCCTATGAATATTATGACGTGTTCTTGTACGGATAACGCGTTTGAACTTTGCAGGCTAATGTGCGACTCGACACAGTACAGACACTACTGGTGTAGTAATAATAGCGTATTGTCCGAGCGTTCTTTTTTTTTTGTATGTGCGATACAGACAACGAGACGAACGCGAAAAATAATATTTATTATAATATTATCAAAAAAAAAAAAACGAGATTATATTTTGATTAAAATCGAAAAGTATTCGTCCACCGTCGTCGGCTAGATTGTCATCCGCGAAATACACGGTAGTTGTATGCCGAAATATAAATTCGTGTTATCCATTTTTCTTTTTTGATTTGGAGCGGAGCGACGAATGTATATTGGTTTTACACACATACATTGTGTTTTTTTTATGTCTGTATATCAGTGGCGGCGCCAGGGGTGGGGCAGGGTGGGCTTGGGCCCACCCCAAAAATTGTTGGCCCCTCCTATGGCCCACCCTATAATTTATTTAAATTATGTAGACTCATAATTATAATTTTTATGGGTTTTAAATTAATCTTAATTGGTTATTAAAAATTATCTTAAAAATATTAAAAAGTTGTAACATAATAATGTATAGGTATTTCAATTATAATATATGTTAACAGAGGTTTAAACGTATCGAAAAGTATTCAAGCATCACAAATAGACGAGTAAAAATATTGGCCCCCCTCTATAATTGGTTGGCCTCAGCCTGGCCCACCTTCTGAAAAAGTTTTGGCGCCGCCACTGCTGTATATACACGAATATTCTACCAGAAGGAGTGCTCCACGATCTTAACAGTCATATCAGGGGGTGTGTCCAGGATTTCGGTTTGGGGTTGGTTTTAACTTTTAGTCTTTAGTATCCAACTTAGAAACATAATTTAATAAGTATATGTATATAAAAAAATAATATTTTAGATATTCATTACTTATAATATTATATTTTAGATTCTGAGCGGAGCGAGCAATCTATTGGTTTTACAAAGCTGTGTGTGTGTTTTTTTTACGTCTGTATATAAGAAAATTCTACCGGAAGGAGTGCTCCGCGATCTTTACAGTAACAGTTTGTTTCCGGTAGTAAATCGCGTGTAGTCGGTATTTTAGAGGGGTCATTTTTCGATTTTCTCAAAAGCGCCTGAAAATAGAACTCAAAAACTACCGAAAAATGGTAAAAACGCGATTTCGTCGAAATCGATTAGGTATGGTTATTCCTTCGTAATTTTGAAACTAATGGGGATAGACATTATTATTATAATTTTGATGGAAAATGACAATCAAACATTTTTTTTATAACTACCTAGTTGGTTTATTGTAAGCAATTTTATTAAAATGATTTACTGTAAGGGGTTAATCGTAATAATCATGCACTATATATACACACTATATTTTCATATATTATTCTTAATATTACGCCGAAGTTCCGCTCAGAATCGTTTTATTGAATGCAATGATTTATCGCGCATTGATTTCAAATTTATAGTAATAACAAAACTCTAAAATCTTTATTCAAGTAATTTATTTAAACGAGGTCCACAACACTACGCAGCTCACTAACCGTTATTATTATTATTTTTAATAACTGTTAATCAGCAGTTTTTGCCTGGCCAGACTCGCCGTGCTATAATTTTTAACAATATTTAACGTTTTTTATTGTTGTTGTCGTATGAATCGGTTGTAGACACACCTATAAGATATTAGAGAGAGAGAAAGAGAGAGAGAGAGAGAGAGAGAGAGAGAGAATGAAAATATTTAGGTGATTTATATTTATTTAACCTATTTAAACAAGTCAAATTGTATATTAAAAAAAAACTTTTTAATTTCTACACAATTTACGACATGATACAAATCGCAATATACTTGTGAAAAATTAATAAAATGTTTGTTTTTATATTCTTACGTATATATTTTTTTAAATATCAAAACCCAGGAGTTTTTTTAATTCTTGACTCGGTAGACCTGCGAAAACTTGTCAGTTATTTCATCTTCAATCTAGTGAATTCAAATATTTCTTCCACATACAAACAGACAAGAGGTTTAAGAATGAGTTGATTAAGTTTGCAGGTTTTTAAAATCTTCGGCTTACAAAACACGCATTCACTGATTCACGTGGTAGAACGCGTGTGCAAGGAATTATTAAAATGTATTTCATCGGTAAATAATGCGAATTAAAAAAAAAAATGAGGCAGATTTTTCTATACAATCATAGAAATTCTTTAGGGGCAAACGATCGTCACGATAGACATTCAATATTCTTTCAAACAGGAACTTATTTAAACTCTTAATTTCAACTACTGTATGCACGATGTCTTTATAAGTATTTATTTCGTCAACTGATCACTCGCAACACGAAAACAGCTAATGGAGAACGCGTATAGTTTCGGGTTGGGTTTTTAGAGCTGGTGCTATAGGTTTGAAAAAATATGTGAATATAATTTATGTCAGTGGTGTAGCGAACCGTGTTTTTAAAAAGCAGTTGATTCTGGATTTTAGTTGGGTGGAGGTGACTGATGGGTCCTATGGTTGTGTGAAAAACACGATTAGGTCTCTACGGTGTTGACGAGAATAATACTGCAGCTTGCAAACAAATTTATCGATCTTTTATTTTTTTTCCTCGTCTACTATTTAGTTATTCTCAATTTTGTGCATTAGGTTTTGATGAAATTGTTGTTTTGGTCCCTTCAAAGTATAGTATCTGTGGAACATTTGCTACCGGAAAATGGGTATACTTGTAAAAATTGGAGCACTATTTCCACCCCGAAAAATTGTCTACGGGAAGAAAAGAACATCATTGTACAATTAAAATTGGTAAGGCGATTAGTATATTTTGTTTGCTTCTTTAGTTTTTTAAGTTCGCGACGCCACTGATTTATTTTATTTTCGTGAAAATAAATCAAAGCCGATGGAAATTTAATTTTTATCATTTTAACCCGATAGCGTCTGCGAGCAAATTCAAAGTTACAAGTGCTCTCAATCCTTAATTGGCTTCTACAAAAAAAAAACTATTTTTATACCTCGATTTTTCAAAAATAATATCCGCGTATTTTGAATTATATAATTATACTAATTGATACTTTCAACGTTGCAATATACGAGGTGTGGCAATTAAATAACGAGAATTCGTGTTTAGCGCCTAAAGTGTTTACATTGATGCCATTAAAATAAGCGTATCGTAAAGTTCACAAGAAAATCAACTAGTCAGCCGAGTTTGATAATGGTCCGAGCAATATTTTTGGCTGTGCGAATTTTTAAAGTTAAGTGTTTAGTTCGTGACGTCAGAAAATGTGTGACGTGAAAATAGAGCAACAAATCGTGGTAAAATTTCTTGTGAAATCCGGCGAAAAACCGTCAGTAATTTTTCAAAAATTAAAACGCGTGTTTGGTAATGAGTGCCTGACGCAATCACGTGTACAATAAGAGCTGATTTAGAAGCAAGATGTGATGTGTATTGAATTTCAAAATATTATTATTGGACTTAATTTAACAAAATATTCTATATTTTATATTTCTATATTTTTATATTGTTGCAAAGTATTTTACACATTTATTTTAACATATACCTACTCTACTCTAAAGTGTATTAAAATGATATATATTTTTCTAATAATTCTTGTTTATAAATTATTTTATTTAAAAATACTGTAACGGTTTAAACTTTAAAATATTCATTAAAGATGATGAATAGGTAGTTTAAATGAGATACACATATCACAGTTAAAACTGTACAAATGTTAAATATATAATATATATATTTGTATTCTAATGGCTATATTTTTAATATGCATATTCGTTCAGTATTTATTACTTTATTTAGTAGCTATCACTTATTATACAGTGATGCCACACATATACTAATACCTAGTTAATAAATTAGTATTGACCTTTACTGCTTTTTAAATTAATTGCAGTTTACTTACAAAAATATTTTTGCTTTTACATATTTTTTTATTATAAAACAATTACAAAGTTAAGCATGGAAACTTTGTCTAAAAATTTGATAGCTGTTTAAAGCTATTGAGTAAATGTATGTTAATCTAGTTTCTAAGTTTTTTTTTGTTCATTTTTAAAAATGCAATACATTTTTTAATTTTAATGGTGTTATGTTAATTGAACAATTTGGTATTAGTATGTTTTAATTTAAATTCATTTTAATTATAGCACAATTTACTAATGTAAACAATTATAAGCTAAAAACGATTTTGGAGAGCTTGGAGCATAAACATATAAGCTTTTGGTATTACCATGACAATTCATTAAAATGTATTTTTACTATTCACTTATAACATCCCCCCATTGAAAATTTCTGGGCACGCCACTGGGCGTGACTATACATTTCGGGGCCTCGGGGCAGTATCAAGTGTTGGCCCCTTGTATATTAATGCTACCAAAACTTATCATCAATTGATTTTACAAAATTTCGAGTCCTATTATATATTCACACATCACATTAATAAATAAGTATTATTTCAATATTTTTATACTTCGGCCTGACAGTCTCTATAATAGCGTATAAAGTGAATTTCAAAAAAATAAAATTCAACATTTTCGTATAAACAAAATGTATTTACGGTGGCCCCGGGGTATTTCTTCGCCTTGCCACCCCGTAGTTACGCGTTCACTGCTTGTATATATAATATTGTATTACGTATAACTGTACAATTGATGTATAGGAGAATCGCTTACTATATATGTAGGTAAAACGAAAAAAAAAAATCAAATAAGAAAATACGTCTAGACATGTATATGCGTTAAAATAAAATTTTAATATTCGATAAAAACACGCACAATCTTATATTATATAAATATATATATATATATATATATATATATATAAAGACAACATAAATATTACAGCATTACGCGTTTTATACGCTCATATATATATATATATATATATCGTATAGATTATATTGGTACACACTACACATTGTGGTATAGATAATACATTTTACACATATTTAACGTACGTATAAAATAATAATTGACTAGTAGTATACGCGTATATTTAGTATAACGTTATTATATAATAACGAAAAAATAAAAATAAAAATAGGATAAATAAAAAATATATAATGGGTTACGGGTGGTAAAACGCGAGGGACGTACATGTATGTGTATAATATAATAATAATCTGGATTTTTGTTTGTAAATTTTCCTGCTCTTTATTTATATTAATATAATAATATAGTTTTTTTTTGGTGAGGGAGAGGGTTTATTTCCCCTTCCCCCTTAGGTGCGCCACTGATAATAATAATATATACCGATTATTACAATATAATTAATTATTATTAATAATAATAATTAAATATACATATATCATATTATAAAATGTTAAACGAACGAAATTTTTTCAATTTTTCTTTTTTCCTAACGTACCATGTGCTATTGATCACCTCGTGTATCGTTATAACATCACGCGTATATACACACGATTTTAATTGATTTTTCAAGTCTATTATTCCGTATAAATATATCGGAAATTTTTTAAAGTTTTTTTTTCTTTTTGATTTTTATGAGTAAAAAAATGCGTGTTATACACGGTAGCGCACACAAACACGATGCACACTCGCACGTTTGCGCGTAGTCACATACGGTCGCGCGTGACAAGTGCAAGCCATGTGTTCGAATATGTGGAGGAGCGCGGCGGAGTCCGCGCAGTGATCGTCGAGGGTTAACAGAAAAAAAAAAATTATTTACTACCGGATTCGGAACGCGCGATTACGTTATTCGTCGGTGATGGGACATCTTCGAAATTATTTTCAAAATTCCGTTCGAAACGACGCGATTCGATTGAGAATCCATTAAAACGTACGTTTTTATACGGACTGGAATTGTCCAAATAAAATCGAAACAAAAAAATGTCTAAAACAACTGCTGTGAGTATATCGTATAAAAGACTCGCGTGTATTGTCGAATAGAGCCGTCGGGTTAGGGGGATGTTATTCGTCTTTTCTCTTCCTGGCCTTGCCCTCCATGTGTATGATTCCGGTGATTTTGTTCATGCACTCGTCCACGGACGGCCCGTCTTGTTCCGCGCTGTAATCCATGTCCAGCAGCCTGGACAGGGTCAGTATGTACGCGCTGGCTATCCGTATGGTGGACAGTTTGGACAGCTTTTGGTTTTTCGAGTACGACGGTACGGTAGCCCTGAGCGTGTCGAAAGCCGCGCTGATCGTGTGCACTCGCGACCTTTCCCGCGCGTTGGCCTCTATCCTCCGGGCCCGCGACATGTTTTTACTATTTCTGGCCGAGGCGGAGGCGGCTGCGTCAACGGGGGACGTCGTCGTCGTCGTCGTCGTCGTCGTCGTGGCAGCAGCGGTGTTGGTGGCGGTAAAGTCTGACGCGGTAACGGCGACGGCCATCGCGTCTACTAATGGGGCGGCGGCGGCGGTTACGACGTCCGCGGGGTGGCCGGCGGTTTTTCGCCGCGGCCCGCCGCACGTTAGATCCAACGGTTGCGGTTCTCGCGGGACCCGCTGCGACGGCGGCGGCGGTGGCGGCTGCGGTTCTCTGTGGTGCCGTTGCGTGAGCGTCAGGATCCTGTCCACGTTCCGTATGTCGTGGAACAGCCGGAGTCCTACGTCCGCGGACGATTCGTCGCTGCAACTCCACGGCCTGAACGGTGGACAGCCGACCGCGGGCGACGCGACCGCGCCAATCGTTTCCGTCGCTCCGGCACCGACGGCGGTCCTGTTCGACTTGGCCGGACGCGGATACCCGTCGTCGTCGCCGTCATAGTCGTCGTTGCTCGACCGTTTTCGCTTGTACGGCGGCCCGCGGCGGCCGTCGTCGCCGCAGCACGCGGCCGCCGCAGCCGACACGTCCACGCCCGAATCTTCGCTCTGATCCGTGGTCGGCGTGTGCACTTCCCGCTTGATTGAAGTGCCGGTCATCGTGTCCGCACAACACGACGACGACGATGTATCGTCCGCGTGATGTTTTCCTGCCGGGTCTGCAAAACAGTTTTGAGAAATTATTATTAATCTATAATCGTACTAACAGTGCTCGAATTGGAAAAATAAAAGGAAGGCGATTCCAAGACTTTAAAAAAAAATAAAAATTGACGTCCTTTACAGTGAATAAATACAACCTGATTAATGGGGGGCTTCGCTCCCTTCCATACCCCCAACTGTTCATCTTCATTAAATTATTATAATACACGTAAAAATTACAATGAATATATATATTTTTAAACTTGTCATTTATTAACATATAGCTAATTTGGTACCTAATTAATTTTAAATAACATTCCACAACTGTTGGTAACTGTGATTTGCTTCTGTATTTTATATTCAATGTAAATTTACAAAATCAAAATTTCTATATTATTCTAACAAAATAACACGTCCCCTTGTTCTAATGAAAATAATTTGAAGGGGTGCTCTCAAAATATGAAAAAATTAAAGAGGAGTTCCTTACCCCTGCGTCCTCCCAATTCGAGCACTGCGTACTATACGTTCGTATCAATCAATCAATCAATCTGTATCTATACTACGAGGTTAATGTCTATAGTTTTTCAATTTCGATTTTATGTTTTTTGGGGGAAGAAAACTTGGGGTTTTTTAACTTAAAATCTAAAAAAGCATGTACTAATGACCCACCCGACCGATTTTACTTTTACAATGTTTTCCCGTAGGTAGACGATTTTTCGGGCAGAAATAGTGCTCCAATTTTTAAGAGTATACACCCATTTTCCGGTAGCAAATTTTCCGCATTTTGAGGGGACCAAAACGACGATTTTGTCAAAATTTCATGCACGAGTTTCACCAACCGTCCAACTAAAATCCAGAAGCAATTGCCCCTTAAAAACACGGTTTGCCATGCCACTGATGGTCGGGTCTCGATGCGGTGCTAAAATATTTGTGAGAATTGAGATGGAAAAAATGGGGTTTCAAGTAGTGCGGAAACACGTACGTCCGGCGGTCGGCAATTTATTTACAATTTTCGTTCACAAGCCAGGAAAACCTCCTGATACCCCATTCACATATAGACCTATAGCCTTCTCCCAATTTTCTCGAAGATCCTCGAAAAGATTATCATAGAGGTATCTAAGTTTTTTCTATATACTCGTATTACATCTCCAACTCGTATTTATACGTTTAATATAAGCTTAAAATATGACCACGGTTTCGTTCGTGATGTGTTTTTATTATTATTATTATTATTATTATTTGTCGAAGATGAGTGTATGTCACAGTAGTCTCGTGCAATAATTAATACGCAATGCAATAGTATATTATTGTAAAAATAGGCATAATATATACGTGTGAGTTCCTAGTTCTGCCCCCTCCCTCGTTGTTTTCCAACTCTTTCGCGCATTTTTATCCGCTTACATTACATTTTGTTTCATTCTAATAACTACGCTTTATTTATATAATATTTACGCTGATTAGAAAAAATAATGATAAATTTTATAGCAGTTGAAACGTGGCAAGATACTCGAGTAAAATTATTTTTATTTCTATGACATTTTCGTTTAGAAGAATATTAAGGATAATAATAAATAGTCGAGGGGGCCCGGGATTACAGCACAAGTATGTTGTGAAACGCGATTTTCAATCTTATCGATTGTATTTATAATAATGTGTAGTCGTTTTGTATCATCACACGCGCTGTTATAAATGTTTTCATTTAACATGCCGTATTTGGCAAAAACTTTGTGCTGCGAGTAGGTGCTTTATAGGAAACAGGACAATACGTATATACATATCTTTATATTTTTATCTCAAAAATATTATGTAAATGATAATTGAAAAAAAAATTAATTTTATATCGAATACATTTTCTATTTATGAAAAAAAACATCACGAGATTCATTTCGATAGATATTTGTTATGAATAGGGCCCGAATGTTGATAACTTTTGCATTTTTTTTTTTGGATGTTTTAGGTAATGCTTTCCTAGCTGAAAATGTGATTCAATAACATATCCGAATCTAAATACATAATTTTTATTTCACATTTTTTTTTTTAGCATTTTTTGGTTTTTAATATTTTAGTGCGTTTTCTCGACATTTAAGGGTCGTATTTAAAATTATTTTTCAATAATCGATAGAAAAATCACGAGTGTATTATTTTTATTATAATTTTCTTTCACTTATAATTTGACATTTGCGCATAAATTTTAGTTTTAAAAATGTACATTACGCACCGTAAAAAATAATTTAAACGATTTTAAAGTATTTTTCGCGTTTTTTAGATAATAAATTAAATTTTTTCAATGGCAATTTTGTAGGTTTTTTAGGACATTTTTTTGTGTTTTTTAGGTCATAAATACATTTTTTTTTTAAGGCATCAACATCCAATATTAGTAAATATTTATTTAATCTGTACGATAATATATTGACAACAAACCTATAATAAACAATATTATTTTACCGAATTTTTGCGCCAATCTTATTACGGCCGAATGCGACTATATAATTATGTAATATATACTGTAAATATATTTTAACTCGACTTTTGTAATATTGTTTTTAAAGCGTTATCAACATAAAAAAAAAAAAAAAAACGTGTATCTATTCGTTATAATATAAATTGTGTTATTTTAACGCGGTTTACCGTATACAGTAAATATTGTATTATTTCATGTTTAAACACAAACATATTATTATATACCTAATATCGTTTTCGCTTGGTGCACAACGCGCGTTTCATATCACTCTCTGTCATCATATTTTCTCGATATTTTAGGTCTGCTGCAGTGTACGATTATTCTCAGAGCGAGTAAAACCTACGCGCACTTCGTCGCCTCGCGTACGTGCAGCATGTACAATGTATGCAAATTATACCGTTCAAACACGTTATTTAACACAATGTCGGTGTCTATTTTACAACAATAGAATTTTTCAGTGTTTTCAACACGGAGATTCATTCATGAGAATTAAACCGTAGGCGTATGTGTGTATGTATTGACTTATATGACTTCAAACCCCCGCGTGGGCGTTTCGAGAATTCTTTTTCATATTTTTTTTTTTTTTTTTTAGTACAGCTAGGCGCGGTCTGAATGCGAAAAAATGCTTTTTTTTTAACGTCTTTAGACGTGTGTTTCGTCGACGCGTACGGTTGTCCAAAAAAGAAAAAGAAAAACGGTTTTCGTGTTTCGGGTGTTCAAGGCGTATGGATTTTGAAAAGTGTTTCTCGCCTACATTAGAGCAGGAATATTTAAAATAATTTTACCGAATACAATTTTACAAAAAGTTATATTTATAAAATAATATTCGTTTTATCGAAAAATTTAACAGCGTTTGTGTTTAAATAGGTGTTAAATAAATAAATTTCGATGAATTGTAAAGAAGAAGAAAACAAACGTTTACACCCGCAGTAAAATCGTTAATGAAGAATGTACGCGATTTTATAATTTTATGTAATGCGCACAAAAAAAAAAAAAAAAAACTATATCGGGGGTGGAGGTGGGGGAATATTTTATGATTAAATTTGTTTAATATACGCAAATATTACGCCACTCACATAAATGAAATAAGTCGCTTCTTTGCATTCTCAGCGTGTCGTTGTTCCGGATGTCTGCGGTCAGTCTGTTCTGCAAGAGTTCTTCTAAAGCCATTCGCGAAGTCACCATTATATATGTAATATTTACGCGTGTTGTATCGAGCACTTTTTTTTTTGTTACGAATAAAAAGAAGTAAAAAAAAAAAAAAACTTCCGAAAACTTCGTATGTGACTCGATAATAATAATAATAATAATAAAAAAAAAACGTGTTTTTTTTTTCTTCGTTTATGTTTCTCCTCGGAAATCCTTGTTTTTCCCGGACGACCGTTCGCGCCGTCTTCCAGACCACAACTGAATGACCGGTCAGCGGTGCGCGCGGTATGGTCTCCGGGGTCCGCTGTATTGTAGTTCAGTTTGAACATGTGGCGTGTCGCCGCCGCCGTCGCGGTCCCATCCCGCGCGCGCTCACGTTTACTGCAGTACAACACGCGCATCGTCGTACAACACACTTATGCACACACATACCTACACACAGACGCGCGTCGTACGTTACACACAAACATGTGTGTGTACGCATTATTCTGATATTATTTAACAACAATATTATACAAATACAGTAAATAATATTATTATAATACGTGTCGTGTGTGTGTGTGTGTGTGTATGTGATGAACTCGGGGAGTGCGGGTGGTGTTATAATATGGCACAACGTGGTATATACCTGATTTTTACGCGTCCTGCACCTTCCCGCGGGACACGGGATCAAACCGTTCCCAAAGTTCGTCACGTCGGGTAGTATCACATTCCCCGGGTGGCGTGACCGCATATTGACAAACGAATATATACGAGGCACACACAATTTATGAAATTCCGTAGACAAACACGCGTCTGATATCAGAAGAAAAAAAACATTTTTAATATAACGCGTTGTTGAAACAAACGCGAAACGATTAAAAAAAAAAACATTTGTGCCGCCGACGTCCATCGTAAGGTATTCATACTCTCAAAAACCGCGGTGTCGGTCGGTTAATCGATTTCTAATGTTGTAGTCCTGATACACGCGTCATACCTGTACGCCCATTGTTTCCTGTGTCCTGCACGTCGCATATTTTAGTTGTTAATATTTATGATTTCACTTCACAAAAATTACGTTACCCATGCGGTTATAGGTCGATACATTATATACAGTGGACGCCGTTTAAAAGACTCACGGATATATGTAAGGTCCGTTCGCTTACTGGACTGAAAATCGTTCGTCCAAACGTATCCAAATACATTAAAAAAAAAATCGCTTATAAAACAACTCGCCACTTCGGTGGCTATTAAGACTAAAATTCAGATGAGTTACCTCAGCATTGCTACCTTTGAATTTCTATACCAAAATTATTCAGTATTATGTACTTTATTTGTACAATTTTGTACAACCAAAAAGAAATTGCGTACACTACTCTAAACTGGATATATCCCAGTTTTATTATGCACGTGCTGCGGTAACGTTACCCCAGCACACGCAAAAGCAAATTTTACTCCAATTCAAATTTCAACCTCACAGTAAAATGTACTTTTTTTGTACAATTTTGTACAACCAAAAAGAAATTTTGTACACTATTTCAAACCAGAGATATCCCGGTTTTATTATGCGCGTGCTGCGGTAACGTTACTGCGTAATTTGTATTGATTTATCAATACATATTAGACAATGATACATAATTTTCTTATAGATGTTTTAGTATAATCTATATGTTACTATGTTCACCGGTTTATGATTGTTTCTTATTATTTATTGTATATTTTATGTATTTTGATCATTTGTTTCATATTTATTTTATATACCTTTTTTTGTTTTTTTATTATTCATTGTAACCTGATGATGACTTACGGTCGAAACTAGTTGTTACTATCTTACAATTTACCAAATACTCTTGGCATTTTTTCTTTATATGTATATATTAATTGTATTATATATATTGTTTTTTAATATATATATATTTTATTTTTATAAGAGTATTACATTGTTTAATTTAAAATTATTTAATTAATTAATTTTTAAATTTAAATTTATTTTTGTTTTAAATTTTAAAATGTTATTTGATTATAAAAACATCTCTCCATATCCCACGATGTTACTGCACCATACTCGTATTTAAATGACGCGATTTTTTTAGGTGTTAATATATTTTCGACGAACGAAGATTATGTAATAAAGACATTAATTGAATAAATACCATTTGAAATTCGTTAGATTTTCAAAAACCCTAAATATTATGTAATTTCATGCGTATTACGTTTAAAATATGAAAAAAAAAATTGTTCAATTTAATCGAAAGTAAACAGAATCATTGATATACGCCTGACAACCAATCATTTGGACTAAAGAAAAAAACACGCAAATGCATATAAATCCTAACTGTATGTAATATATAAGTATACATATTATGTATGTACATTGTACAACAAATATTATCGAAATTATCGTTATTGTAGTGTAAGGTATAAACTCGATTATGTATCCCAATCTCATTATAAAACAAAGAGCTTCTAGACGTAGTGTTGAGGAGAGTTGTTCATCGCCGAGATAAGTTAATATAATTTTAATATACATTACGAGTACGAGCAATATATTTTCATAACAGTTGAGAATAATAAAAAAACAAACTAAAATCATAAATTTTTTTAATAAATAATATAAATTGTATGTACGTTATATTCAAAATTAAAATATTAAGTATTATAAGACCGTAGCAAGCAAAAAAAATTTTTTTTGGGGGACTGAGACTTGAGAGTATAAATATGAAATAAAGTAAAAGTAATAAACTAATAATAGAATATAAATCATTAAATTTTAATTTAGGAAAAATTTCGAGGGGGGGTCTGAACTCTACACCCCTCTGGCTACAGCCTTGATTATCTAATTTCATTTATAGTAATTAATAAGTAAAAAAAATAATTATATAATATATATATATATAATATAAATATATATTGTATGTATTGAAGAAATAATATATTGTAATAAAATCTAATATGCAATAGATAGTAAAAGCAATAAATAGGTAGCAAAATAAAATTAATAATTAATTAAAATGTTTGTTTTTTCCCCACTTCACCTATACGATTTATTCGGTTATAAGACTCGTTTTATGCTGATCCCAAAGTGAGTCTTATAAGCGACGTCCATTGTATATGGTTATTGGTTAGGTTGATATATGGTTACGGTATTGCAGCCTGCAGGTATGGTTAGGTAACTTGCAAACAGGTAAAACGATTATGTAAATATGTAAAAAAAACTCTACTTCGTCTTACTATATTGATCGCGTTTAATCAATCTGTGAAAATATGATTATTATCAAAGTCGATTTGAATTTTTACTGGAATAAATCGAATATTTATTTGTTCGTATAAAATATTATATAATATAATACGTCTTTAAAAAGGTGTAAAACAAACAATATTTAAAAAAATAAATAAAAAATGTTGAGAGTAATTCAATTAGAAAATACAATAGTCTAAACTAAAAATGTATAATATACAGGGTATCTTACGGAGATATGATAAATACTATAACTTTTGTTCTAATCAATATTTTAAAGTTTTTTCGCTATTATCAGAACCCTAATTGTTATATTTTATTTATTATTTGATAGTGTGTGGTATAATTTTAGATAGCTTATGCCTTGTGCCCTCTATTGAAAATCCTGAATATGCCTCTGTAAAACAGGATAGGTTAGTCCATTTTTTTTTTATAGCTTTGTGTCCTCTATATTGTCCTGACCCTTGAAAAAATTCATCGATCACGAAATTTTTATTTCTGTTTTACAAATACGTTTAAATTATACAATAAAATATGCGTTTATTGCGAATAGATCTTACTTTAACGTATGGAATGTGATTTTTATTTCGACCTTTCATCATTTTGTCAAAACTATTACATTATCTTGTACTGCATAAAGCAAAAAGTTTGTTTATTTTTATTCAATATAACGTCTGTAAAACAATTACTTCTAGACTAATCCTGGACTGACCGGGATGGTTGATAATAAGTATTATCTGAATCTATATTAAAGTATTTCTTTTTTAAAATAGTTTACTATTTCAATGCGATTATGTAAATCGGAACGAATAGTACGGTACGCGGCGTATAACATTATGCACGCACGAGAAAACGAGGCAATGATAATATTTTTCTTCAAAAATTTAAGTTTAAGAGTTTTTTCAACAAAATCTTGGGCATGAACGGCGTATACTCGTATGTATAGTAGGTATACCCTATGGGAACACCACTGAATTAATATGTAATATTCATAATAACATTACATAATATCGTGAAATCGATCTAGGACGGTATAGGCCGTATATATATTTATAAATATCTGTTAGCTTTTTAGGTACACATTTTCGTTATTGTTCGCACTTATTTTTATATTAAATACTTATTAAGTACTGACTATAATCGCTTTTTTTGTTACGTTAAAAAATTTTTTTTCAAGTTAATTTTATTATTTTTTTATTTTTAAGTTTATTTTAAGATATATTAAAATCTTAATTATATATAGAATTTGGTCGTTCGGAAATGTACTAACGATAACAAAAACTTAATATTCTTTCTTTAAACGTAATAAAAAAATTGATTAATAATATTACATATTTGGTTTTAAAGTTTAATACGCGGTCAAGTAAAAATATATAATTTTATTTATACCTTTAATTATAAAGCGTTAACATTTTGAGGTTTTTATAATTGATTACTGAAGTTGGACTACAATATATATGCTATGTATAAATTAATATAATGAGGATACAGCAGTGTACATAAGTAATAATATAATTTTTCCATTCCCTAAATGTTTGATTTTTTTTGTACATTTTGAAATATTATCTATTAAAATCGTAATAAACAACATTAAAAGAATATCATTATTCATTAGTTGTGTATAGGCGTTTTATAGAAACCGGTATCAATATATTTATATAGGTATACACTGCTATATTATACCCCTTTATTATTAATTAAAATAAAAATATATTATTATTAAACATATATGTGTGTACATGCATATACATTTTTATTAATGAACATATGCAATAAAATCATAAACTATACTAAAACTGTTTGCCAACAAATTTTACGTTTTAAATCTGTTCGAGAACGTCCGCTGTCAGAATGGGTTTTCAACAGAGATTTGAGCTTTTTCATACTTGCGTAAAAAAAGAACACTGTTTGACACATTTATAAAAATTATACATGTTTTTTAACTTCTAGAATTCGAGTTATTTTTATTTCAACGCGCAGAATGTAAATGTGTGAATTTCTGTTTAAAAACAAAACGCAACAAGTTTAAATATATACGCAGTTTTAATATTCGGCTATTATTCTACTTTTATTATTAGACAATTTTCACGGAAACAGGAGAGTAAATTTAACATTTAAATATTATTACATAATATATATAAAACTCACGCGAACACCCTTATATTTTAATAAAATACGATTTACATTTTTTTTTAACTGAACTATACTTATTTGTAATTTACAAAATGCTGTGTTTTTTTCATCAATCTGTTTTTTTTATAGGCGTATATATTTGATCCGTTTGCTGACCCGAGTCTTGAATTATTATTAATAAATGTGCTAAAATAAATTAGTAGTAAACGTGTGATTAATTTTCATCTATTGCTTTACGGCTCTTCAAGAGCAGCTTTTGTGGTTACTACAAAAACCCTCCACGATTCTCTATCTCAGCGGGTGTACTCTTTCCAATTTATTCTATGAGAAAATTAGCAGAGTATGTATGACGAGATTAAAGGATGCGCGTAACAAAAATAATAGTGGGTCACTGTAATGAAAAAGTAGGGAAACGTTTAATTCTGTATATAAAAAAATTCTATAAACGTCTAAAGTGTTACGTTAAAAATTAATATACTGTTGTCATCGTCTGTTTTTAGTTAACACTGAAAATTTTAATGTATTATAAGATACAATAAATAAAAATATATTTTACTACAAGAATCTATGTACAGGCGTACAGTTGGTGAACTTTAGAGACGAAATAGTACGTCGTCAAATTGTAAATTACATTCGGTAAATTGTTTACACTCGTCAATTTTTTTCAACAATAGTTGTGTTCGAATTTAAATGAGTAAACAAATAATATAATATATGCATAATATATATAAATATATATATATTGTATACGTTGCACGTGTATAAGCGAATCGTAATTATACATGTGTGTATATATATATATATATATATATATATATATAATTATTTATTTTATACTATTATAATTTAACACATTATTCAGATAGTTTGAACCATATAATTACGTGCCGAATGTATAGAATTCGAAATAACGATAAAGGAGAAAAAAACAAACGTTTAGTCGTCTAACGCACATATACACTGTCTAAAAATAAAAAACATTTTTTAAACTTTTATGGATTAAACTATTAATTTAATTGTGTTAAATAAATAAAATTTATTATTTGTATAAATTATTAAAATTTATTTGGTTTATGTGTATATTTTCGAAAAACACAATAAAATTAATAAAAAATATAAGCGATTGTGTTTTATAAAATGCACGGGGCCAAGACAGGTGCAGGTCAACAGTGAAACGCAGGGCATATGAAGGCTTTTAAAAGTAAAAGGCGCATTTTCGAAATAAGTATAATAACCATCTTTTTTTCTTTCCAAACATGCATATTATACCGCTGCACAAAATCAAACATTATTCGTAATATACTAATATCAACCGTCTTGCTACTTGTTCTGACTTGTTCAAATCGTTTATTGAACGTAAAAAAAAACAATCAAACAGAATAAACTACTTTTTTCATTAAATATAAATATTATGTAATTCATGATAATTAATAAGTAGATAGTTAATCGTAATAGTTGTACTGAACGTATATAAACGTTTTTTTTTTTATTCTTTCTGCGACGGGCGCAAAATCACGCAAAACTCAAAAAAGAATTTTAGTGTTTTCACTCTACTACTCTGCGTTTTCAAAACGCTCTGCAGTACGGTAAACACCTAATTTTAATTTTTGGAAATTTTTTGAAGAAACTTCGAACGATCGTTCAGCGTATTCGGTTTGCAGCAACAATTAATGACAAGTACAAAAAGTCCTTTGAATGTCAGGAAAAACTTTCTGTTATATGTACTTCAAGTCTATTTAGTACAAACGAATTTTTAGGGCGGAAAAATAAAAAAAATCGCGTCAAAGGCCTAATAAGGACATACTACGTGTTCAGTGCAGGATATACAAACTATGACACCCGGAGTAATCGCATAATTTTAGCGCCCTTAAATCACCGAAAATAAAGTTTAATGTCCTTTTTTCCATACTCATATATAAACTTTCATTTCATAAAATTTGAAATTTGCACTATTCTATGACCAGCGCCCGGGCTACAAGATTGCTCTCCTTCCACCTAGAACCGGCGCTGTACACATATTCAGTGTTCTGGCAGAAGAAAAATGGAAGGGTTTCCTTGACTATTTGTTCACGGTATGGTCATCGTTTTCTGTATATTATACAGACTTAACACTAAAGCGATGAGATCGATAAAAGGCGCGTTGCAAAAAAAAACCGTTTAAACGCGTTCGCTCATTACGCGCTGCACATAAAAACACACACACTGGGCATTTGACAAACGGATTGTAATTAAGGATATTTATTATCTCCTTGTTGTTGTTGTTACTGTATAAGGCAGGGAGTGCAGGTTAACATAACCGAAACAAAGAGCATGGCGTGGGTATATAAGGGGTAGTCCAGATGGTCTTTTCTGGGGTCACACGTTTATATGTAATGGACTAGCACAAACACTGCAGCCGCTCAACGTATATATTAATATTAATAATAATAATAATAATAATAATAATAATAATAATAATAATAATAATAATAATAATAATAATAATAATAATAATAATAATAATAATAATAATAATAATAATAATAATAATAATAATAATAATAATAATAATAATAATAATAATAATAATAATAATAATAATAATAATAATAATAATAATAATAATAATAATAATAATAATAATAATAATAATAATAATAATAATAATAATAATAATAATAATGTTCATTTGTTATCTTAACTATAATCTTATTGCACATGCTACACGTGTGATGTATTATCGTCATTAGGTAACTCTTATATTATGATTATTATGTTGTTCATGTTGGGTAAATATTTTATTTTTCACTCTTGGGACCAAAGAAGGGCTTTTAAAGTCTTTATACTCAACATCTCAATTCATAAAATGCCAAAAAATTTAATATCGATTGACGAAGTTACAAAAGAAAATACATTTCCTTTACGTTCTATCGCAACCCAACAATCTACGGGAACTGGACAAGGGTTTGTTAAATGCAGTTGCAAATCTAAATGTAAATCTAAAAAATGTTTATGCATAAAAAACAATATTTTAAGCAGTTTGAAATGCCATGCATCAGCAGTATGCTGCAATAAATAAATAATTAAACAATATTTAACCTATTTTTTTATTTTATTAGCTTTTAGTTAAAAACTACTTTAGCTCAACAAAACCTATTTAAAAATAAATTAAAATAAACTTATTTCGATTAAATATTATTAATATTCCATACTTTACCTAACATAGCATTGGCATTCTATAGAAATCCTAGGAATTCTATAGATTGCCTAGGCATTATTTAAAATAACATTAAAATTTAATACATTGCCAAATGGTACAAGGGATTCTATAGAATGCCTAGGATTTCTATAGAATGCCTATATTCAACACTTTGCCGGTAACAACATATACACGCAGGTTTTATTTGAACAACGTGCTTGTGTGTACACTGCTGCAGGACTTTTTTTTTACCCCGGCACACCAGTGTTGTTATAAACCCTTTACGACGAAAGGTGAGCGGACGATTGCAGGAGCTTATACGAGCCGCGGTATATTACACGCCTTCTACCATATTTGTCACCGAAAAAATGACGTGTAAAACGCCAAAAAGTACCTATATAAATCCCGCCGAAATACTCGCTGTTATTATATTTTGTAATAACGGAGACAGCACACGTGTCTCGTCATAATTTATAGTAATATTTAATACTTATTTTATTGAGATTAGGTGCATATAATTGATACGACGCCTTTATTTAAAATATTTTAAAAAGGGTAGTGAGCCGAGGGTGTCGTGGACGTAGCTTAAGTGAATTATACTTGGACAGTGTTTTAGAGTTTTGTTATATTATAAATCGGTGTGATGTACACTTTATCGGGAAATTTGAATGTGACTGTAAAAAAAAAGAAAATGTGACTCAGAATTGTCAAGATTTTTTTTTTTAATACATAATTAAAGTAACGCAGGATCTATTTTGTATACAATTTTCAGCCTTTAAAACCAAAAAGGTAACGAGCTGTGGGGTGTTGTGAATGTCGCTTAAGTGAATTATTTGGATAAATATTTTAGAGTGTAAATTGTTATCACTATAAATTTGAAAGCAATGAAAAATCATTGCATTCGATAAAACGATTCCGAGCGGAGCTTCGGTGTAATGTTTTAGGTATATAACAAAAACTAACTCTTTATGAATTAAATACCTCAAAATCTATAATTGCTATAAATAGTCCAAAATTAAAAGAAAGTTTTTGTTTTCCTTAATATAATAAACAGTTACATATTTGATGAATATTTCAAATTTCTATAGGTACCCATTAGTTTCAAAATTACGAAGAAATAACGATAATCGATTTTGACGAAATCGTGTTTTTACCGTTTTTATGTAATTTTTCGATAGTTTTTGAGTTATATTTTTAGGCTCTTTTGAGAAAATCAAAAATTGACCTCTTTAAAGTACCAACTAGATGCAATTTGCTATCGGAAACAAACTGTGACTGTAAAAACACTTCTTCTGGTAGAATTTTTGGGTACAGACATGAAAAAAACACAGCTTTGTAAAACCAATAGATTTCTCGCTTTGCTCAGAATCTAAAATTACTAATTTTATGATTCAAATAGCTCAACATCTAATAATTGCAATAAATAGTTCGAAATCAGAAGACATTTTTTTTACGTTTTTACAGTGTAAAGCTAGTTAGTTATTCGGTCTAAATTTTTATAGACTCAAAGACCATTATTTTGGTAGTTTTTTTTTGTAGTGTTTAAAAAAAAATTATTTTTTTAGAAAGGTTGACATTTAAAATAAAATTAATGTGCCACTCGCATCCTTAAATTTTATATATATATATAAATGTCGATAATAACTTTCTAACTTGAACAAAATTCGAATTAATTATTATTATTAGTTATTATTATTCAGAATTTATAATTTTGTGATCCGTTTTTTGTGGGAGGAAGTAGGAGTACCCCTCAGAAAAAAATTATTTAGGGAACGCAACTCTCCCCCCACAAAATTCCATTTATGACATGAATAGTGTATTTTACACGGATATAATATAACCACGGGACGGCCTGCGGCAACTGAAACGGATGTGTACTTAGAAATGAATTTAGCGCGCAAAGTTTTTGTGAACGAAATGCGCGAACAACATAACCGTCGTTTGGCCGCCCACTTTTTGATACTCGAGAGGTTTCTTTCGGATAATATTGTAGCGCGCGTGGTGATGGTGGCGTTGCACGGGACGGATGCGGGAGGGCGTTAGAGATACACGTGAGTGCGTCCGTAAAAAAAAATACGAGTGTATGATGCCTAAGTGGTGTGTACGTAAGTGTAACAAAACTGTACGGACAAATTGACCGTGAAAGGAATTATCGATAACGGGCGCGGCGGTGGTCCTGAGCACCTAACCCCCGATGGCCGTCGCTGCAAGAAACGGAATTATTGTAACATACCTGTACGGCTGTACGTCGGTTACCGCGTTTCTGTGGTCTTTCGACCGAACCCAATGCATTATACCGCGCAACCGTATAGTAATAATTATTACGAATGCGCATCAGTTATCTCGGGATAGGGTATTTGTAATTATTATTATTTTTGAAGAGAGTTCAATTACAATTTTTCCACAAAAAAATAAAAAGTAAAACAAAAGTTATTTAACGATTCCGTGCTTTCTTTTTACTTACGTTCGTTTGGCTATAAGATACACAATAGACCACTTTTAGTGTTCGTATCATACCCCAGTACTTAAGTTCAGTTATATAACCGAAAGACAAAAAAAATCGATATTTGGCTCGATTAAAATTCTTCGTTATTCGCGGAGGAAAAAAAATCAATAAAAGCAGAGCCGTCTTATGTCTTGCAGGGGCCCTTGCGTACACTCAGATTTTGGCGACCCTTTTGGAAAGCCAAAAAAGTAAACGCGAATGAAAACGTCAAAATGTATAAGTACATTAAAATAGTACGTATTTTAATACAAATATAAGTGATGTGATCACTTCGAGAATTGGATTTGCATCGATCTTAGGAGAATGGGCTCCAGTTTTTTCATTTTTTTTTTTTTTTTTTTTGAGCCTCGTGTTTTTGTTTCTCCTGGTTGATCGGCGTATTTATGCAAGCGATTGATGTTGAAACTTCAAAAATATGACCGTTTTGCGTTAACAGTATCAGTGAGCGCAGACTGTCTGGTTTCAGAGAGGGACTTCAGAAAATTATTTGCACTTAAACATTCTGCGTCAATATTTTTCACTGATCGTTCGAACCCAAGAAAAAGTTGAACGATTTTTGGATGAGCCGTGAAATTATACGTTGCTGCTTTTGAAACGTTACCTATAGTCCAATCGGCAACCACCCGAACACCAAATTCAGTAAATGTGCGGCACACGGATCAAAGAAAAAGAAAACGGAATTCGAGTGTTCTAAACGTTGTTTTAATCAAATTTATAATGATCGTAAAGATGTGAACTATATTATTCGAGGCCCCAATCGAGCCGGATGCCCTGGACTCGTGCTTCTTGTGCTCTTATGGATAAAGACAGAACTGAATAAAAGTACATAATTTTCATCTATATTTTATCTTTTCTGCAGAGTAAAAAGCAAAAAAAAATCTGTTTTTTTCAGAGCAAACAGTCATTGACAACACAGTACAACTGTCCGCGTTGGTATTATTTTGCAAGTTCAGACTCCGCGCCGCTAACAATCCCAAGCTCGATATAGATGCGTTCTCGAATCTTATTGATACTGACAAGGAGCGTTTTGTGCTACAATTATAGCGAGAATTTTAAGAAATATCTCAAAGAGCCACACACACACACACACATTGAAGTTGGACAATACGTTTTTTTTCACATTTGAAGTTTTGATAGCATTGCGAGAAGATCCTGAAGTCTTCTCGTCGAAGTTGCCCGAACGAATCGATTTTAAATTATTAATTATATAATTTTCAAAACTTCATTTTAGCATGGCCGAATACACAGGCTCCGAAACAAATTTTGTTTGTGAATCGGTCTGCTTTTTTAAACTGTACTTCACATTACCGCGCATCGCATCGAACACCGCGCCTTTGGCCAGAAAGGACTCGAGAATTGTCCGCCCCTTTGGCGCACTATCGAACTCTATCGAACCCTTTCAAAAGCACATATCGAAAGTCGTGTTGAGTACAAAATTATTGTGAACCTGCACGACTTAACACACGAGTAGAGAATAGAGATACCGTTTTGGCGTTCTCGAAGTCTGAGCATTCTAACGATATGTTATGTAATAAAATCTATTTAAATACATTTTTGAAATATTATACTTTATAATAATAATAAAAAAAATGTGCGCCATAGGCCCGGGCCCACGCGTAAATTCGCCTCCGCCCTCTGGAATAATTATTCACTCGCAGTAATCGAATATTCCTCGGGGGTGGATGCGCGGTATATTATATTGTAGTATTACAATAATAATATTATGGCGGCGAACCCGTATGATGTACGCACAACCACCGTTCATACTTTTTTGTAGTACACTAATTACTACACATAGTATACACACACACACACACACACACACACACACAGTTGTATAGTCGCAGCTGATTATATGCGACTACTATATGTCTTATATGTCTATATGCGTAGAAGTGCACGCGTTATTATATCCAGGTGCGTAACGCCAGGACGGCACGTGCCCTATTTTCCCTTGTTTTTTTTTTTTTACTTTATACACCTGGCCGCACGCGTGTACGGCGCGTTTCCTTTTAAACGTGTGTATGTAACTACATCCTTCCACGCGTAATCGGTGACATCCTTGAATTTTTAATACAAACCCTCATTGCCCGTATGATTACTAGAGAGAGAATGAAAAAAAAAAATCGACTTGAAAATCGGTACTACAGTAGGAGTATAATGTACTGCAGAAGCAGTGGAGTAATTACTTTGTAGAGGGGAGGGAAGCGAAGGGTGACGTTTGCTCCCCTGTCTAAAATTATATAGATGAGGCGAAGTTATTATAGTTTGCCTCCCCCTTTGAATGTTTTAGTATCTTATATTTATCACCACTGTTTTAATAACAAATTTTTGTTATAAAATGCGTGTGATGTGCAGTGGCGGATTTAGGATTTCTTTTTTTCTTTTTTTTTTTGGGGGGGGGGCAAAAAGTTTTATTATAATTTTATAAGTACAATATTTAGGATTTGATGTAAGGCCTTCAAATAAAGTATTACTCAAATTTTTATTACATGAAAAATTGAAAAATATACTTAATTTCTAAAGAAAGCTCAGAATAATAAAATTGAAATATTATAAAAAAAAATTCAAAACACTAAAAATAAACTATAAAATACAGATAAGATTACAGTTAACATTATCACTTAGACCACTGACGACGATTTACAATCATTAACTACGAATATATAACTGCCAAGGGAGGGCGTGCCCCTCGGGCCCCCTTGAATCCGCCACTGCGTGCAGGGGCGGCCCGTAATAAGACTTTAAGGAGCGACTGCTTCAGTCCTAAAAAAGGGGTGGGTGGGTTTCTATATTATAATCTATAAGTGTGACTACAATTATATTTTTACAAATATATTTTATGGCAAGTAAAATATTAATAATATTATGTATTTACGAATCGTTAATACTGTTGTAAATGTTTAGTGTATTTTAGTCATTAGTGTCTATGATGTTTATTCCTTTTTGGCAAATTTTATATTAGGTAAATAATTGTGTAAACGTACAATTTTTTATTTTATAACAATTTTAACAAACTTTCATTTGTAGAAAATCAACAAATTATCAATTATTAGAATTATGAGTACTAAAATTTTTCAAAAAGTGGATTTAGAAATGGCTATTTTGATTTTTCTATAAAACTATGGAATAAAATTTTATATTTTGAAATCCAAAAATAAAAAAGTATTTTAAAACATTATTTTTTTAGTGCAACATTATGACATATATTATATATATATATATATATATATATAAATAATAATTGAAACAAAAGTTACTGCATTTGTCAGCTAGGTTCAGGACACTTAATGGGTAGGTGGGTACTCATAAATAATTCGTGCTTCTCGACTATTACACACTTGGGCCGCCCCTGACTGCGTGTGTGTACTGTATTGAAGCTACAACTCGTTTGCGTACATTTACCTTTTTTACGATTCGTTTGCGCCAAAAAACACAATTCGAAACACAGATTTTAGATAGATATCTATCATCTGTGTTTTGCGTACTTCGATTTATATACCTAAGGTATATAACATTTTTATTAAAATATAATTTTTGATTTCCTTTCATATTGTATACAACATTTTAGTTTAAACTTCTATACCGTTGATTAAGTACCTTGTACCTGTATTTAAGAATATTTTTGTTGTATTTACAACTTTACATGTATATTGTACAAGTAGACAGAATAATCTAAAAACGAGGTATTTCGAGATATGAAATGTACAATAATTGTTAGCCATTATATTATACCAATTATTATTATTGGGCTGCTTCAAGCAAAATTATCTGGGCCGTTCTTAAGGAACCAGTCTCTCCCCAGGTATTTTAATGATAAGTATCTATGTATTGAGAAATATACGGGATACTTGGAATGTTTATTTGAATATTTATTATAATTGTTTTAGATTCTAAATATAGTGAAAAATTTTTTGGTTTTACAATGATGTTCATTTTATTATTTTTTCTGTGTAGAAATTTTCGACTAGAAAAAATGCTCGGATGATCTCGTCATGCGTTATTATATCTTGTTGGGGTACTTACTTTATTTGAAACGTTTTTCGATTTTCTCAGTGGTTTTCTTATGCGCGTAATTCAAAATAACTAAAAACAGATTTTTCATTATTTTTAAATTTACACCAAATAATATGTAATTTTGCACTACATAAACGTAATATACAAAAAATGTCTTTCAATTCTAGACTTTTTTTCTTTTTATACTTGACGTTGAGCTATTTAAGTCATAAAAAAGGAATTGTTTGGTTTAAAGGGTTAAAAAATATATACGACATAGTTCCTGACGTCCTGTATTACCTCAACTATATTCAACAATTTTTAACAATCCTATTTCACATTTATTTTTAAATTTTTTACCACTTTCCTGACAAGTGAATTTTCTGACAAGTGTATTACAAGAATACTTTTATGTTCAGAATAGTTTTATCGAACGCAATGATTTATCGTTTCTTTAAATTTATTATAATAACAAAATTTTTAAACGTTACCTAAGCAATTCATTTAAGCGACATCAACAACACCCGCAGATTTCCTCTCTTTTTTTTTGTTTTTGATTTTTTTTCAATAAATAAAACATAGTTATTATATTTGAAATGGTTTTTTTTTTTTTTGTTAAAAAAAGCATATGTTTATTTTATACAATTTATTATAACGTGGTATCACTTTACATCAGTGTATCCCGAAACTTAAGGCAGGAGCGTCATTTTTTTGGGGGGTGGGGGCCAAGGTGTGCGGTTGCACTCATTATTTTTAATGTAGTTCCAATTAGTTTGCTTTGGTAATGGTACTTAATGTTGAAAAAGAATAGTTAAAAATATCAATTTAGAAAAAGCTGTAGGTGTATTGGCTAAATTTAAAATTTAAAATTTAAAAATTTTCGTTATCCTCTTATTTAAAATATAATACATTTTTTTTTGGAGCTTTATGCTTGTACAAAAGTTTTAAGTATAAAATATAAATGTAAATATTATGTGCTTTTTTTTTTTTTTTTTGTTGCATTTTGTCATCTTCAAGTTTTTATTGCATTACTTATTGGTTTTTACGGTTAAAGTAATCAATTATTGTATTATTTTATAGTTTTTAAATTGCTATTATTACTATTTTTGTTGATTGCAATATTCATGATCTATGGAAAAAATTAAAAGCAGGATAATGTACACGAGCACCTATATTTATTTTTATATGGTCTGGTGAAATTTCAAAATGGCCTGTTTGAAACTTCACTCACCTGAAAAAAAACTGAAATGACGCTTCGACTTAAGTACTTATATCTATGAAGAAGATGGAGGGTGGGAGATATAATGAACATGACTCTTTATTTTTGCCTCCTCTTTCCCCCCCAATTTTTTTTCCTTAATTACGCCACTGTACTGCAGAAGTGTAAACGTTTATAATTATATGTATAGGGAAATATAAGATATACCTGTGTAAGTATGGTCAAAAAGTCAACTCCGACTTGAGGGATATAATATTATAACAGGCAGGGGCGGATTGGAGAGAGGTTTCGGCCCGGGAAAATAAAAATTAGCGGTCCACATATTGAATATTTGCAAAAAATACTTTTAATATTTGATATATAGAACATCTTTATGGATACAAACATACAAAATCCCTGATAGGTAAAAATCCCTAAAAACTTTTTTCTATGCTAGAAATATCATACGTGATTAAATTATGTATTTCAATAATAAACTTTGTTTCATAATCCATAATTTGATAATCACCAGCTTTTTTCTCTCCATCTAATATTTTACGCTTCCGAGATCTTAAAGCGGGAAATTCAATTTCAATCTCATGTAATATTTTGTTAAAATAAAATTGTTATAATTTTTCGAATATAATATCTAAAATTTTTTAGAAATTATTTTAACTCCATTAAAATCCTATCGAATTTGTTTTAAATCCCAAATTAATCCAGTACCATTTCTTGACACTCAAGTAAGTAAATTCCTTTTTTTTTAAAGATATTTCGAACATATTATTTAAATGCAGTTAATATTGTTGAATAACATAAACATGTTTTTTTTTTAAATATTATTTTAATAATTAAAATTAAAATTTTGCTTCAGATGCACAAATCGATCCAAATTTGTTATAGTATTCAGTGCTGAAATAACCTCAAAGTATATAAATCTTCATCTGTTTGCGTTTATTTTTAAATTTTACTCTGATACAGCACGAAAATTACTGCACAGTATCATGATATCACGAGCGTTTGTGTAATAATATTAATAATATTTTTAAAGAGTACCGTATACATCTTTTATGGAGCCAAAACAGCATCCCAAAAAATGATTTTTTTCGTTGTATGTAGCAGACCGGCCCACCGGAAAAACTCCCGAATTCCCGGTGGCCCAATCCGCCCCTGATAACAGGGTACACTTATATATAACCTTCGCAGGGACCAATTTTTTCCTTATTCTTCTTCTTAATCGCAGTTCTTCATCGTTTATATATATATATATATCGTATATATATATACACTCGTGCGCAGCGCTGTCTAATTAATCTACAGGGAATCGTTTACATAAAAGCTGCCGCACGGGTCGTCTTTTCCTGTTTTTTATAAACGTATACAGAAATAAACACTTTTTTATTGCCTCGCGCTAATCATCATCTGTATACGAGACCGTAGGTTCTCGGCGCAGGTGCGATGACCATTTGGCACTCTCTGGCAGATGCCGAAAGAATAAAAAAAAACCTCCATACAGGTGTAATATACACCATAATATCATTCTACATATTATCATATCGTTATTATACGCGGATGTCTACGGTAAGGATAGATGATATTAGGTGTTAAATGAGATACGACATCGTGTATATTTATTTGTATCTGTGGACCCGTTGGTGTGTATAGGCGGCGAGAGATTGAAAATTTTTTTAACAAATTTTTCAAGCACTATATTGTTTGTATCCCGTTATTATATCCATTGATTTCTAGACTCTGAGAGAAGAAGCGAGGAAGCTATTGCAGGTTTTACAATGATGTTTGTTCGTTTATTTTTTCTATGTACAGATTTTCGTCTAGAAAGGATGCTGCTCGGATGGTCACGTCATTATACGTTCTAGTAACAAATCGGTATCTAGTAGGTACAATTTATTTGAAACGTTTTTCAATTTTTTTTTCAGTATATAGTTTCATTATGCGCGCAATTCAATACAAACCGAAAATTTAAAGAAAAAATAGTTTTTTAACGCGGCACGAAAAACTACGCCAAAAGAATGGTCTAATAGTCTTAAAATGTACACAGAATATTTAATATTGCACTATATATACGTAAAAAAAATTTCAAAAATTATCTTCTAATTTTTAGCTATTACTAATATATAATAGCAGTTAATGGATGTTGCGTTCTTTAAATTATAAAATGTATAATTTTAAAAGCTGAACGTTTTGTATAACATAGGACCTACGTTACTTCAACTATATTCCAAAAAATTTTATGAATTCCCAGTCTCAAATTTTTCTTTAATACAACTCTAAATTGGTCTGATTAAGTGCGTATTACACCGAAGCTCCGTTCAGAATCGTTTTATTAAATACAATGATTTCTCGTTGCTTTCAAATTTATGCTAATAACAAAACTCTAAAACGTTATCTAAGTAATCCACTTAAGTGACATCCACAAAACCAGCGGCTTGGCGCCATTTTTTTGGGGGGTTACTAAATTGTTCAGTGTTTAGAATTGGATATTATATATTTTTTATGATTAATATAGGGGAAGACATATCAATAATAATTAGTGCTCTGAACTCGGAAGTTGTATGGGATTTGCGCGTTTTTCTGTAATCTTCCGATTACATATCGAATTATAAATGCATTTCATAGATGGCGAGTTTGAAAACCTTACTTTTAAGTGCATATTACTTAATATTATTAAATTTTTTTTTTTTTTGCACAAATCGTAAAAAAATGTGCTGTTTTCTTCGACGATTTATAAACAATGACGATATCGATGCGTTATGTACCCGATAAAGTATAATTTCTTTATGGCGCTATTTATATTATCGCATCTATTCATTTATCTCAATTGAATCGCTATAACGTCTGCTAATTTTACTTAGTTTATATTTTTTTCATTTATAACAACTAGTTTTTGCATGTTTTAATACATATTTCGCGTATATTTACCAATTTTTTTATGTATATTTTACTCTTTTTTTCGCGCGTATTTTGTCCTATGACTTCCGAAACCTATTGATAATATAAAAACGAAATCAATATTACATTTATTTTTAATTTCTTCATTAAAACCGCTTTCTGTCGGTGTTATGTAACCGAAGGTCAGTAGACCATAAAACGCACACATACGAAACGAGCAACGATAATAATGTATCATAAAGGTATTTTTTCGCTTGAAAAACTGTTTGAGGAGAGTATATAATAATATAATATATAACATATAGATATAATATATATATTATATAAGTACACCAATTTTTTTTCAATAAATTCTCGGGAGTATACGGCGTGGAAACACTATTGAACTTACATCTTCTGCATTTAGATATTCATTATATAGTATGTTTTAAATGTGCGTGTGCTGTGGCACTCGCTGTATTTTACTTTATATATATATATATGGACCCGTTTAATCTAGAACTGAACTATTGCAGCTGACAGGTTGGAAGTCCGAGGGATGTAAAACGTTCACGACGGAATATTTCTACATAATTTTTATAAATATATTAAAATTAAAATTATCATTTGCCCGAATAAATATTATAATTTTAATAGGTACTCGTTAAGTGGAAGGAACGGAGAGAAATATTGCTCTGGGGAAAATAATTTGTGTATAATATATGCCACCTGACCCGATGATGCACATTGTCGTAATTTATATATAATTAATTCATTACTTTACTGGGTATAATTACTTATATTAATTATACTATTATATGATGACAAAGAGACTATCCAGTTACCCGACTTAACACGGAACAAAAAAACATAACCGTATGAATAATTATGGCCTACGGGATAATTAAAAAAAATGTATGTGTTGACTTTTTATTAAATAATTAAAAAATATATAATATTGTGTAAGATGCATCGCCAACAGTCAAGACGTACTGAAGCGATATCGGTGTTCGGGTACAAACACGTTTTTGTAAAAATCTATAATATTTCAAACGAAAATTCAATTATTAAATGAATTATTTTGAAGAATATAATAATTTGGTTTAATATCATTTTATTCGGATTTTTATTACTTCATTGACAATATTAATAATTTCATTACACATGTAAATTTTTTAAATTTTGTATGCGTGAAAACTTGTATTTATAACATTTTCTTAATAATACTCGAAAAACGTTACAATTTATCAATTATTGCTAATACATTAGCAGCTAATCAGAATTCACATATTATTATGTGTATATGTGTATTCAGTGTTGTGCAAAGATAACTTTAAATTTATCTAGATAAGATAACGGATAATTAAGTGAAAATTTATCTAGATAAGATAATAGATAATACTAAGGTTTTTATCTAGATAATAGATAAAAAAATTCAAATTATTTAGATAAAAAAAAGATAATTATTTTTATATCACATGAAATTGAAATGTTTGGATTATTTTTCGTACTTGTATCTACTTTTGTTCCTTATAAATTATCATAATTACATAATTCATATAACTATGGAAAATAACATTACATTAAGTGTAATGATAAATAATTTGTACTCTTTCCAATTTTTCCACGTCTTGTTTTTTCGATTCAATCGGATAAAGGGTCGGAAAGTCGGATGTTGAAGAAAAAGTCGCGACCACTGCCTCCGTAGTTTTTCGTTTCGCGCCTTTTTTTCCGACGATTAGTGAATTTTGTTTTTCGAGTTCTTTAAGATTTTCTTCAATGACTTGAACCCCGACGAGTCCCTTAGGCCGGGTTCACATGGGCGCGCGTCAGTTCATCGCGCGTTTATTTTTAAAGGCAATGATCATTAAAAAAACAGTAATAAAAGTGTAATAATAAAATAATAATAAAATTACCCAACATGAATCACTGTGAAACGCGTGTCATCTGAACGGTCCCATAACAATGAACAGTATTTTAATTCGCGATATCATGCGCGGAAAGAGAATTTCCGCGAACGACGGGCATATATGCATGCTATGTGAACCTGGTCTATACGGCCACTGCCGACCGCGATTTCTACAGTGACCGCCTTCGAAATTTATGTTTATGAATTTTTGAAACGTCCCAAACGCGCTTTATACTCCGTTCGATGTTTTTTATGCGGTTTCGTCATACAGTTTCCGAAACGCCTGTTTTTAATACGTTATTACATAAAGGTAGCCGGCTGGAACGTGTGTAGCTTAATATGTGCGATAATAGGTGATTTTTTGGAAAATCCAAGATTAAATTTCATATCAGCAAGAGTCGTGTTGTGCTGTTGTAGGTACCCGACAACAACAGGATACCTCGATTAACTCGACGAGTGAAAATAATCGTCGTATCTTACGATTAAATACTTTATGATTTCTGACTATTAGCCGAGTGCACGAGTCGTGTGGGACCAGCTTTATGTAGTTGAAAACAATTTTGAAAACGTTTTCGTTATCGTGAATCAGTTCCTTGTAAGTTGTAATAATAATAATTTCCCCATATCAAAACATCTAGGTTTAAATATTTGAAAATTTCAGTTGTATACCCGATGTACAATATATTATATAAATTATAAACAAATTAAAAATATATGTAATAGAAGTTGAACTAAAAAAAAGCTTTTATTAAAATAATTATCTAGATAATTTACCGCAGATAACCATTTTTTTTATTTAAATAAGATAAAAGATGATCCAAGTTACTTTTATCTAGATAAGATAAAAATATAAAAAAAATTATCTAGGTAAATTATCTAGATAATGCACAACACTGTGTGTATTACATCAAAAAAATAAAAACAACAATTATAATGCATATTTTTCCGAATAATTTTTCATCTAGAAATAACAGAGTAAATAATAAATATAATAAAGGGTAGCGAACCGTGAATGTTGTAGATAAGTAAATTACTTAGATTAGGTTTTAAAGTATTGCTATTATTATAAATTTGAAAGCAATGGTAAATTCTTGTGATGCACTTATTGAAAAATTTAAAGTGATAAATAAAAAAAAAAAATATGACTTGGGATTGTTAAAATTGTTTGAATATAGTTGAAGTAACATAGGACTTATGCTGTTTATAATTTTCTGCCCTTAAAACCAAAGTCACCTCTTTTATGACTAGAAATAGCTCAACATCTAATATTGCTAAAAATGGTCCAAAATTGAAAGAAATTTTTTACGTATAATAAATATAGTGCAAAATTACATGTGCGGCATAGGCGGAAATCTATTAAATTTTCTGGGGGCTAACATTTTTAACATCAGTCATAATCAGTCAAATATCCAAAATACATACAAATTCTAAGATATTTGAGGGGCTTAGCCCCCCTAAGCCCCCCATTTCCGCCATTTGGTAGATTTTTGTGCCATGTTTAAAAACTATCGAGAAAATAGTTTTTCTTCCAATTTTTGAGTTGTTTTGAATAGCACGCATAAGAAAATTACTGAGAAAATCGAAAAACGTTTCCAATAAAGCGTATCAACTAGACACCGATTTGTTACCGGAACCTCACGCATGACGAACATTCTTTCTAGCCGAAAATTTGTGCATAGAAAAAGAAAACATTATTGTAAAATCAATAGCTTCCTCGCTACGTTCAGAATTTAAAAGCTACTATATTATAATTTTTTTAATGATAATTTAATATTTGATTATGAAAAAAAAATATTCGTGCACGATAAAAAAAATAGAGGTATTATTATAATTTTACATTCACATACACTTCGAGAACCTTCTCTTTTTTTATAAAATCATTACGTATATATACGCGTATACTTCTGAAAATAATTTTATCCTGGAACTATATACGCACGCTTGTCACGCTTGTTCATAAAATATTTTTTAATTTTTGACAATTGCTGATATAGCCGTCCCAAGGGGGTTGCAAATGGGGCAAGTGCTCTAGGGCGTCCAAAGTATTATGAATGCAGGGGCCGTCAAAAAAAAGAATGACAAAAAGAAAAAAATTGTTGTTTTATTTTGGATATTAATTTCCCTTTATGATGATTTCGAGGATGAGTGTGTTTAATATTAAAATACATATATATAATTATGTAATTAGATATTACGTTAGTTGTAAATTTTTTTTTTTTTTGGGTGGAGGCGTCAAATATTATTGCCCTAGGGCGTTAGTAGTGGTTAGGACGGCACTGATTGCTGATATGTCGCACTGTACCAGCTATACTATGTAGTAATTATTCAAATTTTCCGTCACATAATTTCATTGTTCAGTTTAAATTTTTTATGATATACTCGTATATTATTATAATAATTGTGTACACGAATATTTCCATATTTCAAATTTATAATTTAAGTATACTCCAGTCAAATGACTCCGGTTGAAAGCGTTCCGAACAAACTATAAACATAATATATTCTATATAGGTATATATAAATGAATGTCTGTCTATGTGTATCGTAAACATTCTTAAAATATTGATTCGATTGTAATGAAACTTCGGTGAGTTGTTGTGCATACCATCACGAAGGTTTCTGCAATATAAAATTTAAAATACGACCAACGAGTTTGGTAGCTGATACGGGAAATTTTGGGATTCTAGGCATTAAACAGTTATCACGGTGATCATTTAAATTGTTATTGAGTTTAAAACATAATCTATATATTGTTATTGTCCATACCAGTTTATATTTTCAAAGAGTTATTGTGCAATCATGTCTCCCAAACGAAAAGCGGTTAGACGATCTATACTTCAAGTACGAAAAAAGAGCATCTCGAAATTCAGAAACAAACAAAAGGAGGCAAGACTGGAAATTAATCGAGTTCGCACTTCTCAATCTCGTTCATCTGAAACAGAACAGCTACGTGATGAAAGACGGGAAACCGATCAAGTAAGTTCTGTAAGATCCAGGCGGTCACTGCACACTGAAATCGATTTTGCTGCATTCCACTATGACGTCCATTATAACTACAGTCTTCATCCAAGAGTTGTGATTGAAAAAATGGACAAAACATGCGAATATTGCGATGCCCTTGAATTTTAAGAATAAAGCACCAAAGATGTGCTGTGCGGGTGGAAAAGTAAAATCGCCAGAATTACATTCACCACGTGAACCATTATCCACGTTATTATTAGGCGACACAGCTAATCGAAAAATGTTCTCTCTAACATATGAAAATACAATTCGCGTTTCCAAATGACATCTTCTGGTGTGACAATTAACGTCCTGCGAGAAAATCACATGCCAACATTCAAAGTGCAAGGGCAAATTTATTATCGTGCTGGATCTGTACCAGTACTGTTTCCGGACGCAGATCACAAATTTCTGCAGATTTATTTTACGGGAAACAAGTGTTTCCCGTGCAATAAATCTGTAGTATAAATAATCTGTAAGTATAATCAAATTGATCAACGTTGCCAATTCAATACGGGCACAAAACGAGAAATTGTCGCTGCGTTACAAAATGTATTTGATCGACACAACGAATATTAGATTGTTGTAATGAATTCTCTTTGTAACGGATACAATCAAGGCGACGAGCTCGCTTTACTTAAAACGGCCCTTTTCAGGGCCAACAACAACAACCATTGGCTATACGCAGCTTTCCCTTCTCGGCATGTTATTGGTCCGTTCCGGGGAAACCCATCAGGTAGCCAAGCGCGAAACGAACCAACCAGAACACGCCGTTTAGAGGCGATTTCTAAATAAATATGGGGACAAAATCGGCAACACTATCATTCTCTTCCTTTCACTTGTATAGTATTAATTACTCTTACAAGTCGAAAGGAAGAAACACCGACCACGCCACCAACAACAACAAGCCATCTACGATTGACGATAGCGACGAACCACGGGTCTTCAGCATCCATCTACAATCAACATACTGTTCAGTCGCTGACGAGACCCTACCACTTTCCACGACGACGCCAGCTAACGACTCCCTCAATTCTCTCTGGGGCTAGGCTGGGTGTCTATCATAAGTGTGACGGACGTAGGGAGCGCATACATAAGTGTGTCTGCGTGGGGTCTACTAGGCAAGGCCAATTACTGGCGAACATTGTAATCTCGACCCTCCAACATACCCTCTCTATATACTTACATATTATATACTGTTATTGTTATTATTACAACCCATGTGATTTACTTTAATAAATCAAGCATACGGACAAAAACCGAGTTGTGTCTGTATCATCTTGATATTCGATTTCTGTTGGAAACGAAGTAGTACAATTTTATAACTGTCCACTAGTACCTAATATTCAGCTAGTATTTTATAAAAAAATAAAAATAAATAAATAATAACAATAACGCGTGGTTTATTAATTGATTATTTTGTACGATATTCAGACGATTTAAAACCGTTTTGGAAGTTTTTAATAATTAAACGATTCGGGCGCGTAAGACAGACAATTCGAACATACAACTACCGGTCGGCCGGCCGGGTTGGAGGAGAAGGGAGGCGAAACAACGAAACAATACTATAATAATGATATCCACCGTTTTAGGGATGAGTGAAAGAGGTGTGTTTTGCCATTGTTGTTTACACAGATCCGCTTTTGTGTTCTCTAAAAATAATAATACATCATCATGGAAATTAAATTACAGACGCATAAACATTAAACAGTTACCCACGAAAACACGCGCATGAACTCGTTCGATTTTATACGGTACCTGCTGGCTGCTACTCACCGCGTGTGTATAATATATATGGCGCTGCTAACGCGTAGAGCTCTTGAGTATACTGCAGTTGGGTGTCTATCGCTATATAATTTTTGTTCCATTCGACGTTTTTAAGTAATTATACGTATAAATACGCTTCGGTGCTATAATAAACGTATATTTTTAAATTAATTTTAAAATTACCAATGTAAAGGATTTGAAATTAAAATAAAAAAATTAAAATTTCACCCAATTTAAAAAATAATAATAATATTAATCAAGACGGCCAATTAAGAAATATATGATTTTGGAGTTAATTTTTAAATTTCTTTAAAATTCAAATATTTTTCTTGCTTATCTGCAATGTTACGCAATAACGATGACTGCAGTTACTCGAAATATTGAATGAATTCTCCTAAAAAACAACTTGTTGTACCGATAATCTGTAGCGCAGCGTTTGAATAATTATGACGAAAAAAATTATTAAAAATTATCGAACAGAACAAAAGTCATTGCATTTGTCGGATCTCCGTGAAACACTCTGTAGGTATACACTACGAAGAATGGAGAAATAAACCATTCATTTCGTTGGTTTGACTTGTAGTGTTCTTGCGGTACACCTATACCTATCTATTGTTTTTTGTAATAAAAAACTGTATGTTTTTATACTACAATACACATGGACAATGGGAGAGTGGTAATGATAGATATTGACGGTGGTCACAATTGCGCATCGCGTGAACAAATAGTGTTAGAGTTATTGTAAAAAAATACACCACATTTCTTCTTGATAAATTTCGTTTACTTCAATTTTTTATAGTTTTATTAATATGATTTTATATGTGGATTTTATAAATAAGATTAAATTTTGTTTAAAGAAAATTAGAAATCGATTATAACATATTTAATATTATTTCAACATTTGTTTTGGAAGAATATTTATACAAACCATAGGTAAAATTTAGTAAGTATAAAGTAAAGTAAATAAGTAATATATATATATATATATATATATATATTTATGCTGTCCAGCTTTAAAATGCTCATTATAAAGACCTTTTAGTATGCCCAAAGAGAGACATATCCGAGATCTATATAGGGTGACAGATGATGATCTTTTTAATAATCTAGCAATACCTATATATACTTCACATAGAATAAATTTAACCATCAACATACACACACAATATAATGATGAAATAATTCAAAAATTCAGTGAGCGTAAATCAAGGCGTAAAGTATAAAATCGTTGTTATATTGTAAATAATATTAGTTTAATCGATTATAATATCAGTAATACAGATTATGTCGTTATTTATATCAATTTTGTATTTAAATTTTCTAAGGGAAATTATTAAATCTTTACCCTGGACGATAAAATCCTAAGTGCGTCTCTGGGAGTTATATAAACTATACATTACATAGGGAATTAATTATCTACTCGTTTAAAATTTAAATTTAATCAGATATTATAAATTATGATGTAGTTAATTTTCGGTCCGATGTAATATATTGTATTAAAAATATAATAATTGTTTTTCATTTTTTTTTTAAACAGAAATCGTTATTATATACTGTCATAATTATTAAAAAATTATAGACGAAGAAAAATATTAAAAATTTTAATTTTTCGTTTTACGTCTGTTTGTGTTTTAATAAATGTTGTGTGGAATTGTGCAGCTCTTTGCATTATAATAGGAACGTTGAGCGTTATATTTAAACACTGATTTTTCAATTGTATACTCGTATACTTATAGCTATATACTATACGCACCAAAACTAATATTTGCTCTTTTTAAAACATATATGACAATACGCGGTCGTATATGCATATTGTAAAAAAAGATTTGATTTTTTTTTATTCACATTGAACAATATTTTATCAATTTTTTTTTTATTTAAGTACCTACTATGTATATAAACGTTATTTTGAAATTTAAATAAGTGTTATTATTTCACGTGATTTTAATTTAGTTTAATTACTTAGTCTTAAATACGTCATTTATTTTAGCAAAGAAATTAACTATTTAAAAATTGTATATTACTTATAATTATATGACAATTATGGTTAATTATATAATTGCACTTTACTCGTTTAAATCACACCAAATACTTTGGTATTTAAATTTTAAAACTACATATATTTTTCGTAATGTGACACCTACGCGTCATTATTTAAATCGTTCAAATGAATTATGTATATATCTTTGTGTTAATATTAGAATTGATTCAATAATTTTGTAGAATTTTATATAGTTTGGTTTAGTGTTGAATTGTAAATATACAAAACTACATTAAATCCAGTAATAATAATAATAATAATAATAATAATAAAAAAAAATAATAATAATAATAATAATAATAATAATAATAATAATAATAATAATAATAATAATAATAATAATAATAATAATAATAATAATAATAATAATAATAATAATAATAATAATAATAATAATAATAATAATAATAATAATAATAACCATTTAACATTTTTTTTTTTTATTCAATGTTTTCGATTTTTTTTTTTTTAAGTAACAATCGATTTTTTAGAATAGATACATTCGTTTTAGTCAGTATACGTCATATTATAGACAGTTTTTATTAAATAGTTTGGATGTAAAAAATAATAAATTCAAATTTTATTTTATTTTGGATTATTTTTCCGTCAATTGAAAGAACACTTTTATCGTTAACATAATATCGTTGTACGCTCATATTTATACATGTATGTGTATGAACTAAACAGCGATATGTTGACGTTGAAAAAATATAAAAAAATATTTTTTTCTGATTTTGAACCCTAGCAAACGGAAAAAAAACGTTACGCGGAAACGCAGTAGTAAGTTTTGTCTTTTTCCGTCTGGCATACGAATTTATTCCAAAGTTTATTGTGACTAGAATAGTATATTATATAATATATTTAGGAGTCCAAGGACAAGTTTTAATGTATAATTTTATTACCACGCACGTTACGTATACTTATTTAAAGGTTATGTATACAACGTGTTTGTTTACTTGGTTACGGTGGTAGAATACAGGAACCAAAAGTGTTTTACCTATCCGATTTCGTAAACTGTCTTTAATTCTTATAAATATTGTGAATTGCGATACGAGTATTTCTGTGTAGTTTTATAGGTTTACGATATCGTTCCGAAAAATTAAGTTCAATAAACATATAACATACGCATGTCAGATTATAAAATAGTCGTTTTCTCGTAATCCACACAATCACATTTTAATTTAGAGCTAACAAAAAAAAAAAGTAATAATAATAATTGGAATTATTAATTTTTACTTAATTGTGTTTTGCTTATACCTATACTGCAGAATTGCGAATATACGTGCGTGTACATATTAACAAATATACGTAAATACGTATCAATCTTGGCCAAGTTGTATCATTCGCACATTTCACGGATCAGTGTAGCGTAATGAGGACTAGATCATACGTGCATGTTGTCCCCCCCCCAATTTTGAAATTTGTTACTATTGTCATTTAATAATAAAGCGAATATACGAATATAAGTTTATGTAAAACATATTTTTCTGGCTTTGCTTTATGCAAAAGTGTCCAAAACACCGTCGCATAAAAGTTTTTTTTCACGTGTCATTTTAAATAGTCACAATATTATTGTTAACGCATTTTGTCTTCAATCTCAGCAGTGCTTGAATTGAAAAAAAATTAGAAGGGGGATGCAAAAGTACAAAAATAATGTGCATTCCATCAGATTGCAATGTCTTATAAATTCGTGGGTGACTATATTTTTCATTATACAATAATAAATACGCATCATTTTTTTTAAACTGTAAACATTCGCGCCACATAGTAAAGGAGCATTTATTATTATTATTTTTTTGTTTTTATTAATTTACGATTACTTTTATTTACTTGATAATTAAGCAAATACTATGATTATTATTATTGGTATTGATATTTAAATTTGTTGTTGTGTCATTGCCTAAATTATAATATTTCGTCATTATTTTTACAAAAACTATTATTTGTGTTTTGCGGAAGAAAACTCTATCGTTCGAGTATCCCTTGTATTTTGTGGATGAAACTCAATGAAAAGCTCATTGACTTTCATCCTTTCGAGAATCAGGTTTTTTTACTTTCTTTTTGGTGTATTTATCGTTTTATAATAATTAATAATTATATTATCCAGTAACTTTGTGTGGTATTTATGTAAACATTATATTTAATATTCCCTTTATTTTTAAGATCAATTATTGTTTATTATATTGAATTTTATTAATAATTTGTTAAATACAGTCTGCTTTTTTCTTTTACTGAACTTTGAAGTCTTATTTTTTTTTTAAACTTTAGTTTCGCGCTGGTTAATTTTTCATGAATCGTTTGTATTTTGTTTTGACAAGAAAACTGTGTGTTGAACAGTAATGTTCTTATGAAAATAAAACAAAACATATTTTATAAAAATATCAACATATATAATAAAGTAGATTAGATTTTGTGTTCATAATGAGAAAATAATACCGAGAAAAATTGGTAATCGACGATTGTTATTTCAAGAAATATATTGTTTGTATATTGTGACAACTACCGACCACTTCCTATAAATAAAATTTTTAATTTTCATTAGTACAATAAAATTTTAGAGTCTTGACCGTCCCGTTTTCTGAGTCCCGGTATGAAAAATTAGAAGGAATACGCTATAATATTTTGAAAAAAGAAAGGGGATTCCGTCCCCCCCAATTCAAGCACTGGACCTCAGTCGATTTTTTAATAAGAGCCAACTCTGAAACTGAGCGCTCTGCTTCACAATAATTAGTTAAAGGTATATTGTCAGACATAATCTCAACGCGATTTTATGTACGTTTGGAAAAACAAATGATAATTTTTTGTGGCTCCTATTTTTTAGGGGGGCCTTGGCATAGGCGCAACTAGGGGGGTGCTAGGGGGACTTTAGCACCCCCATACTCAATAGTAGCACCTCCAAAGTATTCAGATTAAAATTTTTAATGAAAAAAAAAAAACAATTCGAAACGAGGTTTTTCCTGACTTGTACAAGTAATTTCAAATTTAACGCTTTACTGACGTGTTCACTTTAAATATTGAGAGGCATGTTGCAAATAATATGAAAACAGGAATCTAACTGAATCAGTTAGATAAGTACTCCAATACAAGTACAGTTTTAAAATAGTAAATTTTATAATTCATATTCTTATTATCTAATATCAAACGTATGTTTTTTGTATTTATTGTATCGGATGTAAATTATAAAAAATTATTATATTGTAATAATAATTTACAATTATTTACCTACTTTCTAAGTGCAATACATTAGTAAATATTCAAATCAATAATAATGTCGAAGATGTGTTATTAACGGTTTTGAAATGTATGTGTTTGGGGTGGGGGAGGTGGTGTGGTGAGTGTTTTAATCAGTGACGTATACATAATTTTAGCACCCTCTAAAATTTAGGTCTAGTTGCGCCAATGGGCCTTGGGCTAATAAGTCCCCGCCCCCTCCTCATAATCCGGCTCTGGCAGAATCGTTTTAATCGAACGCGACGATCACTTTCACATTTATACGGTCCATTGTGTCTTTCAACAAACTTTCCTTCAAAGTCAACGTCGAGTTGTGCTTGGAATTTTTTAAAAATTTTTCTCATTTTCCGTTCCGTTCGGACCTCTACCCTCACGCCCCTCAATACTTCATAGTAAACCGTAGACTTACCACCGGCGGCGATTCGTCAGCTATGGAATTCTGTAGAACGGTAATCGTGAGAACGCGGATTCGAAACGCGCGCGGTCGTGCAGTACGTAATAGACTATACTCGTAATAATAACACGCTTGCGTGTAATACGAACGTATTTTTTTTATAATAACGTAAATTTTCGGTAGCCGACACTAACTGTATAATATTATTAAACGCGTGTTATTTTTACTAACAATGTCATTCCGCGGGAAATGTCCAGCGGCTGTGAACGTTTCTGATATATATATATATATATATATGGAAGAAACGCTCTTTTATTATATTATTATTATTTATTTCTGTCTGCCCGTCGCTAAATCCCTCGGGGACAAACGTAGTGGTAGTAGTAGTAAGTAGTCGCGGGTCGTTGTCTCGCACATATATTTATAACAGCGTAATTATCGCTCGGCGTTAAGTGCGCGCGGCGCGTACCTACCTGCCTACTATACACCACCACGTTTGTGTACTTCGCCGCCGCCGTCGACGCTCGAGTATATTATAAATCCGAGTATTACTTTGGTGTACTTATAATAATATTACGACGACGAATTATATAAGGCACGCACGACGACGGCTCTCTCTCGCTCTCACTCTGTGTTCGATGGCGCCGCGGAGGTCGAAAAATATTATCATTAATAATAATAATAATAATAATAATAATAATAATAATAATAATAATAATAATAATAATAATAATAATAATAATAATAATAGTAATAGTAATAGTAATAGTAATAGTAATAGTAATAGTAATAGTAATAGTAATAGTAATAGTAATAGTAATAGTAATAGTAATAGTAATAGTAATAGTAATAGTAATAGTAATAGTAATATATTATCCGTAAATAATTATTTGTGTTTTATATTGTGCTTAAACGTTATCAAACATAAAATAAAAATAAATTTAAATTTTAATTACAAAAAAAGTAATAATAATATTAATAACAACAATAATAGTAAAATAACATTTTCGCACGGGTTGAGGGTTTCGTTTTACTGAAGCGTATAACTTTACACTGGCACTGAAATATACCGACAATATTTTACGATCGACTCGACATCGTGCAGCACAATATATTTATACAGTTGACCGGTACAGTGACAAACACCATACAATTTCGCATTTTTTTTGTATAATGTCCCGAGACGTCCTTACGTATATAGTGTACGCATTTACATACGAAATTTCGTGCTTTCCCAAATGTATCGATTTACTCAGTACGATCTCGACGACGGCAGATGGCCGACGACACGTCCTTACGTATATAGTGTACGCATTTACATACGAAATTTCGTGCTTTCCCAAATGTATCGATTTACTCAGTACGATCTCGACGACGGCAGATGGCCGACGACACACGCCGCGTATCAGTAAAAAAATTTTCTCACGGTAAAAAAAATTGCTTTACACGGTTTTAGGCGCGTCACATCGTAGTATATAATGACAACACCATATTATTTATAACCTATATCGTGATGGTCACATTGGTGCTGCGTCGGACGCCGTGTTCCGTCACACTACTACTACTAATATATACACGCAGCAGTATACACACACATAATATGTGTGTGTTCGCGTGCATTGTATAACGCGTTGATATACGGTCGACACCGCGCGCACATCTGGACCCCGCGGAGTAGTCGCTGCGAATATTATAAGGGACCTCCGCCGTCGTCGTCGCCGCCACCGCAGGCGCCAATAGGTTTCGCCCGACAAAAGGACTGTCGTCGCGCCGCCGCCGTAAAAACACATTACGAGGGAAACGAATTCTGAGAAAACGCGTCAGTGTCTGAGGAGACGGCGTCGTCGGCGACGAATACAGCGCTCCCCCTCCCCAAAAACCAACCCCGCCGACCATAGATCACCGCCGTATATCGGCGGATAATATAATACGCTTATGATATATTATGTTCTGTTATTATTATTATTATTATTATTATTATTATTATTTATTATTATTATGGGGTGTAGAGTGTTAGAACTCACGGCCGCTGTCATTGTATACGACGTGTAGGTGTAGGAAAAAATTACTTTTATATAGAAAAATGACCGAATGACGCGTTCGGCCGCTCGGCCCGCGAATCTTGCACCGCGCTCGGGTCTAGAGACTCGAGAATTTCGCACAGGGGTTTCTCGTACGACGCTTGAAACGGAATTCTGGAAATCCACCAGCGAGTCGCCCGTATCACGTATAGACTGTCAATGTAGGCTGCAGATGTCGCTCAGAAATTTGAAACCGCCCTGCAAACTTTTGTAACGATAGCCGCTCTTATCGTGTCGTAACGACATTTATTACGACTGATAAGAGCGATTATCGTAATATTCAAATTATTATATGCGCCCTTTTCAGAAGACCACATAACACAATAATAAAATTTAATCTCTTTCCCAACGCCAGTCGGGCCAGTCTTTTCTGGGCGCGTGTACGAACACCACTCCATCCCGCGGGCTTAAGGTTTTTTACAAAATTTGTTTTGTTTTAAAGAAGATAATAAAAAAAAATATATACATATATATATACACACATATATTTCGGTTGTCTTTTATTGGATACTTCAGCGGTTTCCAAACTGTGCACCGCGATGTCCTAAGAACACCGTGAACTCACAAAAAATTATTTATAATTAATTGTAATTTTTTTTTTTTTAATTTTTGTTAATTTTAAATTGAATCTTATAAAAAAATCTATTTCGATTCGGGCCCTGTAACCACGTAACCCCATAATAATCACATGACAAAAAACCACCATAATAACGTCAGACCCAACATTAAAAAATTCCTCAAGCCAGTAGCCTTTAGCCAGTGAATTCTAGTTAAATTTGAAAGACAATAATTATAAGGTTTTAAACGAAAAGGCGAAAATATTACTATTATTACCCTTTGCCACCATTTACTTATGCGAGTCAGTATTTTTGGTTTACACTGCAACTAAAAACAAATACCGTAACTGCCTCTCAACGCAGAACCTGACCTTTGACTCCAGTTGTCAAAAATAAAACCGTACATCGCCGAACTTACTATACGTTTTCCTTAACAACCTCGTTCAGTGCCGCGGGTAATAAGAAGAACACTGGAGTATTAAGTAGGTGCGTATTTACTTCATCCCCTGGGGGGCGAATATAAAATGAATTTTAAAGATGGCATTGTCATTGGAGCAACTAGGGGGCTTAGTCCCCCCTAAAAAAAATATTCATAGTTTAGTACGTATAGTAGGTGTATATACCTCTGGACGGAGTAGGGAAACTGTTTGAGAGGCTGCTGCTCAACAGGCTAAACTCCCATCTGGTAGCGGTGGATGGCATCAGCGACTTGCAATTCGGCTTTCGCCGTGGAAGATCGACGGCTGACGCGATGCGTGTGCTCATCAGTCGAGCCGAGTTGGCGGCCCGTGGCCCTGTCGCGGGCAGGCACCTCTGCGCTGTGGTTACCCTTGACGTGACCAATGCCTTTAACTCGGCTCCGTGGCCACTGATAGATGCGGCCCTTCGCAGGTTGGATGTCCCGTACTACATGGCGGACATTTTGAGGTCGTACATGAGCGATCGCGTGCTGTGGGTAGCCAACCCAGACGGCGGTTCAACAAGGCTCCAGGTCACGTGCGGAGTTCCCCAAGGGTCGGTATTGGGACCGGTCATGTGGAATATTTTTTACGATGGCCTACTGCGGCTAGCGGTCCCCGAGGGCATGGAGCTCGTCGGGTTCGCTGATGACCTGGCTATGGTAGTCACGGCCCGCAACGCGGAACTCATCGAGATGTCTGGAAACGCAGCGCTGGAGATTGTTAACCAGTGGATGGTGGACAACGGGTTGAAGATTGCGCCACACAAGTCGGAAGCGGTGGTCCTCACGCGAAAGTGGACCTACCGTTACCCGGTCTTCGTCATAGGCGGCCATCCGATTCCAGTGAAGAAGGTGATAAGGTATCTGGGAGTGGACCTCGATACTAGGCGGACGTTCAGTAGCCACATCCAAACGGCGGCGGCAAGTGCGAGGTCAACTGCTACAGCATTGGGCAGACTAATGCTGAACATGGGTGGACTTTCGCAGGTCAAGAGGCGCCTGTTCATGTCAGTGGTTCACAGCAAACTGTTGTACGCTGCTCCAATCTGGGCCAAGGCTGCTGGTGGTACGGCCAGAAATAGAGGCAGACTCACACAAGCGCAGAGGCTGGCCGCCATCCGCATAGCAAGGTGTTACTGCACGGTATCGGACACCGCCGCTCTAGTTCTAGCCGGCATGCCACCGGCTCACTTATTAGCCAATGAGCGGGAGAGAGTAGACGGTCGGAAACGTTTGGCGTCCCCCTTCTGCCAAATCAGCGCTGCTACCATAGCCAGAGAAGAGAGGGCCACGACGATAGATCTGTGGCAGGAGCAGTGGTGCAACTCGACGAAGGGCGCTTGGACCAGGAGGCTGCTGCCTGATGTACGGAGGTGGTGCTGGAGGCTAGCCATGACCCCTGTGACGTTCCACCTTTCACAGGCACTTACGGGACATGGCTGCTTCCGGTGGTACTTACTGGCGAGGAAACGGTCGCAGGAGGGTTCTTGCGTGTACTGTGCAGCGACGGAGGAAACAGCAGAACACACTATTTTCGAGTGTGCTCATTGGGCGGAGCACCGGCGATGGTACAGGGCAAGAGTAGGAAGTGAACTGACACCGGGGGACGTGGAAGGAATCCTTTGCTGTCCCCTGAAGGAGGAGCTGCCAGACGACCCTGGCGCTGCCAATCGTCTGCTGGAGGTTGCGAGAACGGTTCAAACGGAGTTCGTTGACATGGTTCGGGCCATCATAAGTGCAAAGGAGGATGATGAGAGGCAGCGGCAAGCGGAGGAGAGGAGTCGCCATCCAATTTAGCAACGAGGAGGAAAGAGGGATCAATCACACTCTATAGATTGTAAAACGTTTTTTTAATGCCTGTAGCTGCGTCGCGGTCCTTCGTTGGTAGCATATTTATTGTATCAATGCGCGGCTATCCTCGAAGGGCCTATTATGTATGCATTTCAATGGTTTTGAAATAAACGATGACGGGCGCGGGGCAGTAATGCGCAAGCGGTTCCCCCGCGTCCGTCGGTTATCTTAAAAAAAAAAAAAGAAAAAAAAGTAGGTGGGTTAATTGAAAGTTGATGACTTTTTTTTGCTTGTAGCCCCCTCCCTAAAATTTAGTGCTAGTTGCGCCTATGGTCATTATCACATAAGCTGCGGTCGTATAAACTATTATTTACTGCATTTTTATCTTCGTATAAACATATATTTATCAATTTTTGAGACCTCAGTGAGCATTAATATTTTTTGTATTTTGGTGCCATGTTATTATTTAAAACAATTTTAATAACATATTTCATAAAACCAAGATAATATAATAAAAAAAAATCTAATACCTCAAATAATAATTTTAATAATTTTATTGTTACAAACCAGTAAAAAAAAAACAAAAACATGAAAACCTTCATTATAATTACACTTAAAAATTTAAATTAAATAACAAAATCCAATTTTCTATTAGTTTTAGCAAACCTTTCAATTAGGTAATACTTATGTTGACAGATTTTCAAGTTTCAAATAACAAATAAATGTTTTATTATATTTTTATATTTTATTTTATTATATTATATTTTATTATATTATTTTATATTATTATTTATGTTTTAGTTCGATTAATTTTAGTTGTCAGTATAGATATAAGTACATACACGAGTAAACATGGGCGCCGAGTATATGGGGGCGGTGACGCGATCGCTCCACATGAATTTACAAAAAAAAATGTCAATTTTTACCAATTATTAATTTTCTTATAATTTCAGTGTTTTATTTGTAATACCTATATATACATAAAAACTGTGGAAAATAATACATATTTTGATAAAATAATTTAAGTAGGTAGGTACCAAAAACATACCTTAACCCTTTAAAAAATATGTAATAAATATATTTTCGCACCACATGAAATTTTGGAAATTCGGCGCCTTTGCAAGTAAATATCCAGGGGGGCGATCACCCCTATCGCCCCCCTTGTATACGCCCCTGGTATTAAGGTGAGAATATTCTAAGATTAATAGATTAGTTTATATGTTGCTGTGGGATCTTCGAACCCGATCACCTTAGACATTACACTCTGTAGTTGGGCTCCGTGTTAAAACTATTTAATTTAGTCGGAAGTTCATTATTTTAACTAAGGCTGCTTGGGGAGTAACAGTGCGTTTATTGCGATTCCTCTCTTTTGAATTTAAAAAGACTTAGGTTTCCTTTGAAAGTTTGCACTGTGATCACAATCGGTAAGTCGCATGGGCGAATTCTCAAATTTGCTGCTGAAGTCGACTTGCGGCAGGAATATTTCTTCCTGAACGGTCGCAGTTTTACGCGGCCTGCTCGCGTGTAAGCTCTCACCCGACAATTTAGCTTTTTTTTGTGATGTCATCAATCTGAATTGGTTAAGAATGTATTCTATAAAGAAATTTTGTGAAACCCATGTATAATGTCTTCTCTGCAAGATGTATAAGTTTATTTACAGATTACAATCTAATATTCTTAATCTATAACTATATGAAGGCATGAAGCCTGTAGGTTCACTTGATTATCTTCCGTACGATCCGTAGAGAAGGCATTATGACGCTTGCAAGTGGACAAAGTCGGGGATAATAGCTACGATATCGATAATATTTATTATATATCGACTTTACTTACCGAATTTCGCGCATCAGTTACGTATTGACAAAAAATAAATTTTTGACTCTTCGCCCGGGCGGTATTTCTCTATTTATTATTATTATTATTATTATTATTATTCTATACGATGAATGTCGGAGCAATCGGATCAAGTACGTAGAATAAAATTCTTAAATTCCTTCATTCCGTACTTTTTCCATAAATATTTGGCTAAAATAAATAGTAGGTATTTTTTCATATTAGAGTGAAACCTCCCTTAACGTGGACACATCCAAATATCGGACGTTTTTTCGGGAATGGGGACATTTTCACTACTTATGTGTAGGACAGAGGTTCCCAACCAGGGTGCCGCGAAATTATTTGAAATATATATATATTTTTAAAACGACTTCATGAAAAATATAGCACTGTGAGTAATAAAACAGACTATACTCTATGTCTATGGTATAAAACCTATTGTGTATAATTAATTATATACAATATAATTTAATATATTAATTATATAATACATATAATTTTTACATAGTAATATTGCGATGTTCAATCTATTTTAATTTTCATACCGGTTCGATTGCTATCGCTTCGATGTGGACTGTTATAAAGTTATCACTTATTTACGGTGAAATATTTGTGACTTTATCTTACTTTATTGTTTATTATTAACATGTACCGGCAAAATAATAAATAGTCGTATAATAACATAATAAATAATATAATGATAAACAATAATATAATAGAATTTTGTGAGTTATTGACGAACGAAAAATGGTTGGCAAAATTATCATACTTATCAGACATATTTTCACACTTAAATCAATTAAATGCAAGTGTGCAAGAACCAAATGAAAATATATTAACATCTACTAGTAAGTTATTTACTCTTAAAGATAAATTAAATATCTGGAAAAAACGTGTGCAAAAAAATAAATTAGAGATATTTCCTTTATTATCTGTGACACAAGAAAGTTCCGAAGTTATGCCTTTTGTGATGGAACATTTAGCTGCTTTAGAAGAGAGTTTCGACAAGTATTTCCCCGATTTAGATATATCTGAATATGATTGGATAAATGACCCATTTGATAAAAATATGAGTTCAACTGAATTCAGCCTTGAAGAAGAAGAAAAGCTCGCTGAAATACGAAACAATCGAACTCTTTTATCAAAATATAAAAATGTTCCATTAAATGAATTTTGGATTCATGTTGAAAAAATGCATACTATAATTGGCAAAAAAGCTTTAAAAATATTACTGCAATTTTCTACGTCATATTTGTGTGAACAAGGATTTTCCACTCTTGTAAACATAAAAACAAATAAACGAATGAAAATGGAGTTCATTGAAGAAGAAATGAAAGTATGTCTTTCAACTATTCGACCACGAATAAAATATTTGTGTAAAAAAAAACAAGCCCAAGTGTCACATTAGTTCCATAAGTTACCTAATTTTTAATTAATTTTTATAATCAAATAATATTATATAATAATAATCATTATCATTATCATTATTATTATATATATATATATATATATATATATATATATATATCATTATTATTATCATTATCATTATTATCATCATTATATATAATAAAACTAAGTTAATAAAATGTGCGTGCCGATAAAACTTAAAAAGGAGTCCCGGCACGATAAAGGGACTTATATAGTGTGATAGCCCTTTACCCCCCCTCGAACAAGAAAGTTCCCGTTTTAACCTAAAGGGCGTGTTTTTAAAGATATAAGGGCTTTTCCAACCCTTCAACTTGGAAATTGTGTAGTGGCGCCATCTGTTGTCGATTATTTGGGTTGCATTTCGAAAGGCGCTGCGAGCAATTAAATTACATTTGTTACTATAATAAAGTTATTAAATTTTGTGTATTTATATAGCAGTAGTGGAGTTAAAACGACATAATTTTAGTTATTCAAATTAGTTCTGAAAACATTTTTAAATTTCGCGCCTTTACTACGTATGCTACAGCTGCAGAACCTATTGTTACCATAACAATAGGTTATGTTATGGTATAACATAACATCACCGAAAAACGGTGGCTTCACAGCAAAAATACGAATACAAGGCAGAGATGAACTGGAAATAGATAATCAATGGGTAGTAACATATAACCCACTACTTTCCAAAATGTTCCAAGCACACATAAACGTTGAATACTGCAGTTCAGTAAAATCTATTAAATATATATGTAAGTACGTAAACAAAGGTAGTGATATGGCAGTATTTCAAATAGTCCAATATAGCGAACAAAATAACAGAAATGATGAGAACCTCATGTACCAAATGGGAAGATACATCAACAGTAACGAAGCAGCGTGGAGGATTTTTAGTTTTCCCATACACGAACGCGAACCAGCTGTGCAACATCTAGCAGTACATTTGGAGAATGGACAGAGAGTTTACTTCACAAAAGACTCGGCTAGAAAAATTGCAAGCGAACCACCTCAGAACACAACATTAACAGCTTTTTTCCAACTGTGCCAAACGGATCCATTCGCAAAGACATTACTGTATGTCGACGTCCCTATTTATTATACGTGGGACAAAACAAGGAAAATTTTTCAACGACGAAAACAAGGAATGCCAGAGGAGGGTCATCCAGAAATCATGAAAACTAACGCAATAGGTCGAGTATACACTGTACATCCAAACAATGCCGAATGTTTCTATCTCCGGATGTTGTTACACGAAATACAGGAACCAACAAGTTTCACAGATCTCAGGACCATTGACGGCTACCTATGCCAGACGTACAGAGAAATATGTCCACGCTTAGGATTATTGGAAAACGATAACCACTGGGAATTAACACTACAAGAAGCCACACTCTCAGCTTCAGCTGAACAAATTCGAGAGTTATTCGCCGTAATTCTAAAAACATGTAACCCATCAAACCCAAAACAATTATGGGACTCTTTCAAAAGGAGTATGAGTGATGATATATTGTACCAAATCCGACAAACTAATCCAGAACTGACTATAGAATTCAATGACGACATCTTCAATGAAACACTCATTCGTTTAGAAGATAAATGCTTAGCAATAAATAACCAGGCCTTAGTAGAACTTGGAATGCCAGCACCACAAAGAAATGCTTTCAGTGTGCTAAACTACAAAATTACAAAGGAAAAAAGCTACAACGTCAACGAACTACTTGAATACATTGCTCACAACAAACCACTCCTCAATGACAATCAAAAAAAAGTTTACAACGTTATAATGAACCGGATAAATAACAACACTGGTGGAATTATTTACTTGGACGCACCAGGAGGCACCGGTAAAACGTTTCTAATAAATCTAATACTGGCGGAAATACGTGCTAAAAAACACATCGCACTGGCACTAGCATCATCCGGCATTGCAGCCACACTTATGGAAGGAGGACGAACTGCCCATTCTGCCTTACAACTACCGTTGAATATAGCCGAACAGCAATTCCCGGTATGTAAAATCTCAGGAAAATCTGGACGGGGTCAACTTCTAAAACAAGCTAAAATTATCTTCTGGGATGAATGCACCATGGCCCATAAAAAATCACTAGAAGCCATAGACAGAACATTACAAGAATTGCGAAAAAACTCTGAAAAATAATGGGAGGAGCTCTACTCATACTCTCAGGAGATTTTCGACAAACACTTCCAGTTATTCCCAAGTCAACACCAGCAGACGAGATCAATGCATGCTTAAAGAAGTCACATCTCTGGCCGCAAGTACAAATACTGCAATTAACAAAAAACATGAGAGTTGAATTATCAAAAGATGAAACAACAGCACATTTTGCTAAAATACTTTTACAAATAGGCGAAGGTACATATCCTACTGACCAAACGACCGGCCTCATTGAACTCAATAGTGATTTCTGTAACATAGCCACTACTGAAAACGAACTAATCGACAAAATTGATCCAAATATTATTCAGAACTATACCAACATAGAGTGGTTATTTCAAAGAGCAATTTTGGCCACTAAAAATAATATTGTTGACGGTATCAATTTTAATATTCTAAAGAAAATACCTGGTGAAGAGAAAATATATAAATCGATCGACACGATGGTATCCATTGAAGAAAGTGTCAACTTCCCTACTGAAGTTCTAAACTCTTTACAAGTACCAGGAATGCCATTACACTGCCTTCGTCTGAAAATTGGATCTCCAATCATACTACTCAGAAATCTCAACGCCCCAAAACTATGTAATGGAACGAGGATGATCGTAAAACAGCTATCGAATAATATCATTGAAGCTGAACTTATTTCTGGAAAGAACAAAGGACACACAGTATTTATACCTAGAATACCACTGATCTTTTCTGAATTACCATTTCAATTTAAAAGATTGCAGTTTCCAGTTAAATTAGCCTTTAGTTTTACAATCAACAAAGCGCAAGGGCAAACTTTAAAATATTGTGGCATCAACCTCAAAGAATTCTGCTTCTCTCACGGTCAGCTATATGTAGCTTGCTCAAGAGTAGGAAATTCGAAAATTTATATATATATATATACCCCGGAGAATAAAATGAAAAATGTTGTTTATAAACAAGTAGTGTAAATAATGAGAAAATGTTTTCAATAATTTTTTTTTACTTTTTACGTCATAGTTTATTTTTTTATTTCAACTACCACGTAATCTCATATCAACTCCCGAGCGAAGCCGGGTATCATAGCTAGTTAAATATAAAATATATAGTTAATGTTCAATATAATAATTTGTTTTATAAAATATAATATGTGTATATACCTACTACTTTTGTTTATACTAAGGCACTTAGCTAAATAAAACCGAAATTACAAAATATAAATTTAAATGCACGATATATTACTATTGCGTATTCAGTATAGACTATAGAGTACAGGGCATAGGTCATAGGGTGCCTCCGGGTTTTTAGAAAATAATAAAGGGTGCCCGGAGACAAAAAAAGGTGGGAACCTCTGGCATAGGAGAACCTCTAAATACAGGACACTCGAAATAACGGACACTTTGATGGCGATATTTTGATAATTTTTATCGCAATTGTCCAAGTATATTTTATTACAATGTACACATTATTATACCAACTATATGTTATCTTATTATTATTAAACTAGTTTAATGCGACTAGTTTAAAGTAACTGTTTTTGTTCAACAAACGTAAGTTTTTAACTGGAAATTATTTTCATTTATCTTTTCATAAATTTTAAATAATAAATATTAAATACTCGTAGTATAAATAATAATTACATTCGCGAAATATAAACAATAAATACGAAATAAAATATTTTATTATTGTAAGCATTAAATATTCGTAGTTTTAATTGATATACAAACTGATCGTTAATAATGTACAAAATATACTTCATTCGCCCACAACATATTGACCCCTGTAAATAGTGGACACCTCCGAATAGAGGATAAAATCTCGGCGAGAGTGTCCGGTATCCAATATAGACGTTCCACTGTATTTATTTTCATTATATGCATTATATGTGTATGTAAAATATATCTAAACAGTTTTGTAAAGTATCATCACTGTAAACGACTTTGATACATAGCTGCGGATCACGCTGCAGCGCTGTTCCACGAGTCCTTAACGTCAAAATTCGTTCACGTAAGAAAAATCGGACAATCATCGCTACAATCTGCAGCAAAGGCTGTCAGCCCCGTATAGTTTATAGGCTCTACTCCGTCCGGTCAAGCAATCTGTCACTCCGTTATCAACACTCAACGACCATTGAACCGTTGGCGTCTTGAATCACCGCGAGAGACGTCTACGCACGACCACGACTAGTAATTTAGCGTCGACAATCATAAGTGATCCGCGGATATTCACTGTACGATCCGCACGACAAGCAGACGGATTTATCGGTGAAGGAAAACAACCGCCGTTATAACCCTTCCTGAATCAGTCAGCCAAACTGCCACCCTCGCGGCGCACTTTGCATTCCATCGGACACTCGTCATCCAAGACCAGCCGATCGTTTCGATTGCGGGTGAAACGGCTTACGGATGTTTTCTGCCGATCTCGGAGTCGTCTGAGAGAAGCCGAGTCGACACCACCAACGACCCATCCTGTGCCGCCCTGTCTCGCCCTTTAAGGTTTCGGCCTTATAAAAAAGAAAATAACCACCTGCCCCTCTCCACCGGTCGGTTATTTCCACAATCCCGCAGCACCACACCCTATTTTCTAAATATTTCTACATCGACTCATAATCTTTTTCCGATATACGTAATAAACCGAAACGAATAACATCGCGCAAGGCCGCTATTGTTATTATTATTAGAGGGAACCCGTCCGTTCCCCGGTATAGGTCCTCTGTACGTACCGATAAGTGTTTTAATCCGGAACAAAGGACATGCAGATAAAATTTTGTCGTTCTGTTCAGACGGGGTTATACTTTGATCGTTAATCGAAAAGACCTCGGTCACAGTCAAAATCAAAATACGACGTCGAAACTACTATTTATTTTTATAAAAAAAAAAAGTTCGTAGTTGTGTTAATATTTCTCAATAATAGCGCACTATAACGATATTTAATCTTTTTTATGTGGTATTTAATACGCGAATTGTAAATAATTATTAACATATATTTTATTAAACCGGTAACGGGAATTCAGATGTTATTATTATAAAAAAAAAATATATATATATAGATTATAGGTATAATAATAAAGGCGATATGTGTGTGTGTGTGTGTGTGTGTGTGTGTAAGACAGAGGTCGTATTTCTTATATATTTACAACTCATTTAATTAAAAATAATAATACCGGGCCAAGGGTTAAGGAAGCACCTGCTGCGCGTGTATCACGTGGAAAATCTCGTATCGTGGGATAAAATTGAATTATTTTTGATTTGTGCGTTTTAATCACGCGTTGCAGTGGAGTGTGCACGACACGCGATGTTGTGGGTGAACTGTCATGCGAATTTCAATGCACAAAGACTTACATACGTACGTAAGTATGTGGGCCAGTCTTCACTCCTTCTCCCCGTCTCCTCGCTGTATTCACGGGGCCCGACAAAAGAAACTCATACCGACTCCATCCGAGAAGAACAACTAAATACATATATATATATATATACATACGTATATACAACCTCCACCGGTGTGTATAGGATGCGTGCACATAAATTATTATTGTTCTCGTGAAAATTCCTGTACCTATGCACGCATTACAGGTACTATATTATGAGGAGTACAAGGAGATAAAGCAGTGTATATATACATACACATAAAGCGACCGGGGGAAAGTGAAGCGCATAAAATATTATAACGCGCTTAACACAATTTACGATATTCTGCGACACAAATATTTATTATTTTCTTCTCGTGTGATTTCGATTAATAATAATAATAATAATAATAATAATAATAATAATAATAATAATAATAATAATAATAATAATAATAATAATAATAATAATAATAATAATAATAATAATAATAATAATAATAATAATAATAATAATAATAATAATAATAATAATAATAATAATAATAATAATAATAATAATAATAATAATAATAATAATAATAATAATAATAATAATAATAATAATAATAATAATAATAATAATAATAATAATAATAATAATAATAATAATAATAATAATAATAATAATAATAATAATAATAATAATAATAATAATAATAATAATAATAATAATAATAATAATAATAATAATAATAATAATAAATTAATAAATAAGTGATAAATAATATAATAAGTACTTACGTTTTAAAAGAAGTAGAAAAACAAACTTGTAACTGGTCCTTTCGCGCAGCGTTTAATATTAAAATGTCATACGCGCGCCTGTCCATATTAAACGAATTTGTCTGTTAAATGGATACCACATATACAGTTCCGTCTCTACCTAAGGGCACAAGGGGCATGAAGCTAGGACCCTCGACACGATGGGGGGCCTCGATTAAAATAATTCACATTTTTACGACAATTACTTCTTTAGAGCGATAAATTCTACTAAAACAACGTTTAGAACACTCGAATTATTCCGCTTTTTTTTTTTTGATCCGTGTGTTGCACATTTACTTAATTTGGTGCGTTCGGCTGGTTGCCGGTTGGACTATAATATTTCGGAAGCAGCAACGTATAATTTCGCGGATCGTCCAAAAATCTTTCAATTTTTTTTTTCTCAGGTTCGAACGATCGATGGAAAACGTTGACACAGAACGTTTAGGTGCAAATAATTTTCTGAAGTCCTCTCTGAAACGGGATAGTCTGCGCGTACTGATGCTGTTAACGCTTCGCTTAACGGATATAATCATATTTTAAAGTTTTAACATCAATCGCTTGCACAAACACTTACTTTTAAACTAAAAATATTTAAATTATTGGTAATTTAGAGGAAAAACACGCGCGTTTTATAATATTCTCTTTTTTATCGCCGCATGTAATAGCTACCGTATTATTGCTTACAAAGGAATTTTAACGTAGTTTTGAACGGTTAAACGAAAGAAAAAAACAGGATTTTTTTTTGTCCATTCGAATCTGTCGATATTAACACTACAATAATTATTAAAGTGAGGTTGGTCATAAAAAAAAAAATTGTCCGTATTAGTAATACAAAAACACTGTCGGTGCAGATGGGTCTCGGGACGATACAATATCCAACTCGAGTCAATAAAAAATGAAAATTAAACGTTTTTTTCTCTTTAATTATTAATATTACTTAATATTATTAGTATTAGAATTGATTAAATAGGGCGTAGTATATATGTAATATAAAAGTCGAGTATTGAAAAGCGCATTCTTTCGTACAGAGGCGCGCGTCGTATCGGAACGCGCGCTCGCCAGAGCACACAATATATTTTAACGTGTCGCCTCGGTGTGTTAATACGCTCGCCCTTCCGTTATTGTAAGTACTGCACGCGGAACGATGCGCAGGGAAAACATTTGAAAAGGAAAACGTTCGAAGCGAATTTATCGCGGGTTCGTCGACCTCGGTAAATAGTATTTATCACCCGAGCCAATATCGGAAAACGCGGCGGTGAATATATCGTCTGCTATTTCGGACGGTATGTTTTTAACGTAACCCGGACACCGAGCGGTACGTACACCTACTTTTGTGTGACTCACACACACATAATACTCGTGTATTCTCCGCTGCGTACGAGAAGAACGCACTGGACGCGTAGGTCTATATATATATATACGTATATATGTAATGGTATGCGCCTAACGCGAGGAATGTGTAATCCGGCCACCTGGTTAAGTAACAGGTTCACCGCGGGTTTATATTTTTATTTTTCTCTCTCACCGGGCGCGCGCACGCGTTATACAGAGCATATCAAATGCACCACACGCTTTCAAAGGCGACGACGACGACGTGTGCGGCTGTCCCGCGGCCCCAAAATACTCGCTGCAGTTCACAAAACGAGACGGCGCGTTGTTAATAAATTCCAAGTGCGCCCTGTATAATATACCCGTCCGGCCCGCGGTACACAATGCGAGCGTCGTACACACGGGAATATTATTGGCCGTGACGGCGACGGCAGTCCTCGGAGAGTTATGTGTGTGACCGACGCCGCCGTCGCCGAACGGTCGTCGCCGTCGTTGGTCGTGGTCGTCGCGCGAGGTGTGCGTGAGAGAGACAGACATAGTGGGGGGGGGGAAGAGAGGGCCGAGGTATAGGCGTAGGCGCCATGTGTGTGTGTGTGTGTGCTCGTCTAGACTTCTTACACACACACACACACACACACACACACACACACACACTCTCGCGCACAGGTGCTCAACTGCAGTATACATACAGGTGTCGCGCACGTATTGTATTGTGGGTCGACGCGGCGAGGTGGTGGTGGGTGGTGCCGGTTTTATATTCTGTTCGACGGCGGCAACGACACATATACAATACGAAAAAACCTATCCCCCTCTTGTTGTTCACACACACACACACACACACACACACACACACACACACACACACGACCCATAAGCGTTGGAAAATAATAATAATATTACGGCGCACTTGTGTTTATTATTTTTTTAATACACCTGTGCGCGTCGTTAATGGAAACCGGGTCCGCGTACAGTTGGCGCCGGACCCATACACACACACACACACACACACACACACACACGCGCAGATAAACGTGCACGCCTTATAAAAGTATATTATTATACGCGCGCGTGTGTGTGTGTGTGTACAACGCGTTCCTTTGTACACGATCGGTCGCCGATACATGATGAGTGGCGGTGGTGGTGGTGGTGGTGGTGGTGTGATGCGTGCAATGCGCGTGTGCTGCACCCGATGAGCTACCTGATGAGGAATGCAGTCCGTGGTGTTCTGTGACGACGCCTCCCCCGCCGCGCCGTCTCGTAGTCGACGACCGACGCCACGGTCACTCCGCGCGCTCACCTACACCCCGCGGATTGTCGCCCGAACAATACGCGTATAACTAAATATATAAAAACGACGCGACAACGTTTAACGTAAATTTTATATAATATGTATATATATATATATTTTTCAAATACTCGTACGTATATATATAAATATTGTTATCGTTTATAATAACGACAATAACAAATTTTTTTTTTTATAAATTAGTACGCACTCATTTTAACGGAAATAGCTCGGTTTTTATCACTGAACAGCTCTGGATTAAATGCACAAACCGTTTGGTACGGTATCTAACTGATTTTGTTTTCATCGTAATGTCGCGACATAGTATACGATTTTTTATTTATAAACGGATAAAGTCGAAAGCAAAAAAAAAACACTATTCACATAATTTTGTGACGATTTTCGTCGTTTTCCCCCTTTTTGTACATAAAATAGCAGTGTCGGTGCACATTTGAGAACAAGTCGGCCGTGTGAGAAACAACAGCATTAAAATGTTCTTAAATCAACACCAGCTGCAGCGTCTGTGCATGTGCCCCTGCGATTCGTCATATATATATATATATATATAGTAAAACAAACGCCAGCTGGAAACTGTATCCTCTTAAATCGAAACGGAAAATTATCGGAAATAAAATGGTGTGTATACATACGTGGTATAAACGGTATGATTTGGGCCACGTACTTGTGTTTTTTTTTTTATGAATATGCGCGTATCTATCGCGAATATTTATGTTAATTATAATCGAAATTTGAACGCTTACTTCTTACCGGGGCAGATTAAATAAAACCACCCGTCTATCCGAAAAAATTGTTTCTCTATTTACTTTATAATATTTGGCTTAAACGTTAATACTTTCATCATTTATCACTAAATATCTTAGTGCAAGTAATATATATATATATATATATATATATATATATACATGATAAATATATACATAATGATAATGATAATAATAATAATAATATAAAGTGTTATATGTATCTATATATCATTCGCGTATAATAAAATTATATGTTTTAGTGTATTTCGATTTTGACATTTTTTTATGTATCCTATGTAATGACGTATACATTTATTATTATTTTCTTATGATTAACACTATTTTTTTTTTTAGTTCGAATTAAAATGTATCTATAAGGATTGTAAACGTATAAGTGGAGAATATAATGTGAAATACACATTCTATATTTTGTAATATTATTTTACTGAAACCTCAAAAATACAAATAAGTAAAATGAGAGCAACCAATTGAATTGGGAATTTCGAAAAGGGCCCATCTCGAATTTTTACCAAAATTGATTTTTCCGCATTTTTTTTACATTTACACATATAGACCGATATTCTATGCGAGAAAAGGGACCATATCTGTTTTCTATTGTGATGAAATAAACATCCTGTTTTTAGAAAAATTTCGAAAAGGACGCATCTCGGTGATACGAGTCCTTTTCGAAATTGTTTGATATAGTACGATATTTTTATTTTTATTATTGACTGCTGCCATCGTCGCCGGTCGATAGCCATCATTATCGTCGTGATTATAACGTAAACGAAAACAATATCACTACTCCTCAGACGTTTGTTCAGTTAAGTTCAGTTTACACAGTGACATTATTCTTTCACGTATACAATAATTTGTCATTTTACGAGTTCGTATATTAAATATGAGTGAATCCAACAGTTCGGAGAGTGACAATTATCAAGACAAAAGAAAGAAGAAAGGTGTCAAAAATACTGAACTTTATAAACACGTAGTTATTAAAAAGCAAAAGTAAAAGGGCTTCTTCATGAAAAAAATACAAAAATAAATTAATAAAAAGGATATGTAAAAAAATTTAAATTAAAATTAATACTCGTGAATAATAAAAAATCTGTATATGTATATATATAAACAATAAATATACATATATATAAATAAATGTATACTTAAATATACTATACTGCCAATGAGTATTACGTAAAAATGAAAAAAATATAAGGTTGTTGTATAAAAACATTTATTTCGACCGGTTTCGACTAAAAGTCATCATCAGATAGTATATTATATAGTATAGTATATTTAAGTATACATTTATTTATATATATATATATATATATATTTATTGTTTATATATATACATATACAGATTTTTTTATTTATTTATTTTTTTTAATGTTGAGGAGCTAATTTTCTACTTATTATATTTTCTGTTTTATATATAAAATTCATAAAAATAAAAGGACATGTATGAGAAATATTTTTTGTATAATTTTATGTCAATAACATGGCCATTTTCAATTTTAAATCACTATAGTCCTCGTACAAATTTCGAAAAGGACTCATCTCGGAAAACTTAATGAATCAATTTTCCAATACAATTTCACTTCAAAAATATTATATTACAAGAGCATAACATTAAATAATAGTCTGTAAGAGCATAACATTAAATAATAGTCTGTAAATTTAGAAAAAAAATGGTACAATAAAAGCAAAATTAAAAGAAAATCAGTTTTTGTGTTTCCTGAAAATTTTAATTTTCAGATATGAGCCCTTTTCGAAATTCCCAATTCAATTATAGCCACACGATTTGTTATTACTCATTGCTATAGATTTGGTTAGAATAATTTATATTTACATCTTATATATCAGCATGAATCATGTCAGCCCATTGTTAACAAGGGGGGGGGGCAAATGCCCACCCTGCCACCCAGTGCTTGAATTGGAAAAAAATTAGAAGGGGGATGCAAAAGTATAAAAATAATGTGCGTTCCAGCAGATTGTAATGTCTTATAAATTCGTGGGGGGCTTCGCCCCCCACACCCCCCACTATATATTTTTCATTATACAATAATAAATAAACATCATTTTTTTTTAACTGTAGTAAACATTCGCGCCACATAGTAAAGGAGCATTTATTATTATTTTTTTTTGTTTTTATTAATTTAAAATTACTTTTATATACTTGTTTAATTAAGCAAATACTATGATTATTATTATTGGTATTGATATTTAAATTTGTTGTTGTGTCATTGCCTAAATTATAATATTTCGTCATTAGTTTTACAAAAACTATTATTTGTATTTTGCGCAAGAAAACTTTATCGTACGAGTATCCCTTGTATTTTGTGGATGAAACTCAATGAAAAGCTCATTGAGTTTCATCCATTCGAAGATCAGGTTTTTTTACTTTCTTTTTGGTGTACTTATCGTTTTATAATAATTAATTATATTAATGATTGTCATTTCAAGAAATATATTGTTTGTATATTGTGACAACTACCGACCACTCCCTATAAATAAAATTTTTGAGTCTTGACCGTCCCGTCCTCTGCGTCCCGGTATTACAAATTAGAAGGGGTACGCTATAATATTTTGAAAAAAGAAAGGGGACTCCGTCCCCCCGCGTCCCCCCCCAATTCAAGCACTGCTGCCACCATCAAATGACGCCATTACAATAAAATATGTTTACATTGCATGGCTGAAGAAATAGTTATTATTTACCAGCAATTATATTTCATTTGATAAAACGTCTCTAAGATCGTATTTGTATAGGTTTCATATTCTGAATTCCTCCTGAAATAAAATCTAAAAATTTTAAATGACAAAAACAAGTTCTTTTTTAGGATTTTTTTTTGGGGGGAGAGGATGGAAATCCCTTGAACGCCCCCGTATCTACGACATTAAAATTTTTAAATAAAAAGATCTATAATTATATAGATTATATTATATTACAACATTATTATATTATAATTGTATAATACTCGTATACATATATTATTTTATATAGTCATCACATAGGTATAAGATTACTATACTTTACGAGGCAGTGTTCCATAAAGTTATATAACAAATAAATAAGCGATTTGCAATCCTATTACTTCTGTTACAATTTAAATAAATAATAATTACATATAATAAAAAGAATAATTTCATTTTTTTTTTCATATAAGTAATAAAATGATTTTTTATTATTTTTACACGTTTTTGACTTACATTTTATATTTCTATAATTCGTTACAATAAAAAAAAATATATTTGATATTTTGACCATTATTCGTTATTAATGCGATAATGCAGTTTTATCGATTCATTTCGCGCCAGCGATTGTTTGTTTTAATAGAAGTTTACTTTAATTTACATTCATACGACCAAAATTATTTAAGTTATTAGCTTAGAAATTCATAAATGAACGTTTATGAACATTCTACACACCCCATTTTTATGGCACTGTAGAGGGCGTTATGGGAGGATGGGGACGGAGTAACTCTTCTGTTATTTCAGTATCCTTCTGTTACTTTCCGCTGGTCAAGGTCTCATTTTTACATTTCTATATTTATAGTTTTGTCACCCCCCAAAAAGTTGTTTTACACGTTATTAGTGCCAAAACGTTATATATCGATTTGATGTTTTACAACGGTTTTAAAACGGTTTTACACTGGTTTAAAAACTGTGAACAGCCAGGGCCGTAGACACGGGGGGTTAGGGGGTTCAACCCCCCCCCCCCTCCCCCTTGAACATCGGATACTGGATGAATTATCGAATAAACCGAGAAAAATTGATATATTGTTATAAATTAATTATAGTATATAAAAATAATATAAATCATTCACACTTTCTTGATGTTTACCTCAATATTATAACTAATGATGACTTCACATAGGCCATATTAAATTTCTATCTATAGCACTGAACCCCCCATATAAAAATCCTATCTATAGCAGTGAACCCCCCCATATAAAAATCCTATATACGGCACTGTGAACAGCTATATAATCCTGTCTAAATGAAATATTCAGATTACCCAGCATCGAGCATTAGTTGTGTTAAATTATCTGTTCAATATTAATAATCTACGCCAGACCAATGTGCTTAGACTTTTTGAATATATGAAGGAAATAAATTAGATTGAGTAAACCGTCTAAAATGATATATAACAAGAATGTGATCATTCATGTAAATAATTATTACGGACAATAGACATATTTCAATATGTATTATATATTTTAATAAAATGAATTTTTTTCGGTTGTATTATGAATATTATGCAGGTTGTTGTGGACAAAGTCTTCCACGAGTTTGCAAGATATTTCAGTGTTTTGGAATGCAAATATAATTCAATATAATATACTTTTACGTCCTTTTACTATAATTTTTTGTCAATTCAAGCCCTGTTTATAACCCACCATGTTCACCCGCTCGATTTTAAGGGTGTAAGTGTATATAATGTAAAATAATGTTATAAGTGTAATATAGGAAAGCCACACTGCAATAGTGTTCCTTGCAAAGCGTATACTACCTACACGCTGTATACTCTCAAAATTATGTATAATTCTTTTACTATAATACTCTTAAGCAACAAAATTCAACAAATATTTCTAATGATAATCACTTTTTATTGATGCAAGCACAGAATAAAATAATCTAAATATATTGTACACGATAAAAAAATAGGTCGTCTTATATGTGTATGTTAAGTATATAATTTGCAAAGCCAAATCTGTTTTATAAATCAGTTACATTGACCGAGCATTGTATTACAAAACCTTACACTAAGAATATGTTTGTGTTTTGTTTATTTCTATTTCATTTGTGTGTTTGTTCACGTACGCATATCTACGCTATTATACCAGACACCAGTACGTATAGCCTGAAATTGTAATGATTATTTGACGATAACCGTGTTGTGAAATGTGAATCGCGATAATGTGTTCTCAATACATATATAAAATGATTAAAATGGTATCGAATTCTCTAATATCACTGAGAGAAGCGGCTAGAAAATTTTCAAATCTTGGCAGTCTGCATAAGGACACTATAGATGCAACTCTAAAACAAGCAAATGGAAATGTAGGACTGTAGGAAAATTATGTACTTACTTCATAAAAAATAATAATATAATTAATAATAGAAGCTTAAGCTATAAAAATAAATAAAATGTAAATTAAACAAAAGCTGATTATTTTTGTCATAACTCGAAAATTATTCTTAATTTTTATATGTAACATAAAATAACTTAAATTTTATTACTAATATAAATTATGTGACCCTCTTTTCTTTTTATATGTCTACAAATTAATTTTGCTAATAATTTCTATAAAATTATGAACATAAGTTAATTTTAATTAATAGCTAAGTTTTTTTTTGTGGAATTGGTGGAGGTATCATTAAAAAATCAATTTTTTATTATAATTGGAATGATTTTATATGAAATAAAATAACTAATAACGTTAGTATTGACAACCAAGAAAGGTAAATTATATCTCCTATAAAGTTATCAATAAATGGTTGGGGTATTTTCTTTAAAATGAGTTTTGAAAAATTTTTCTGGGTCTTGAATTTGTTTTGTTACATGAAAATTTGGCACTTCTTCAATCCAATTAGTATTTAAAATTTCGGTTAAATTAGAAAAATAAATTTTTTCTTTGTTTTCATTATGGTTAATTTTTAAAGATTTAATATTTGTCCAAGAGATTGGTAAAACTCTTGTAAGCTTAATTTATTCGAATTTATTGTTTTCACATGGGTACATTTTCGAATTATAATTTCATTATCGCCTTTTATTAACTCATAGTTACATGGAAGGTAATTTTTAACAGACCTGGATGATTATAGTTTATTTCTAAATTGTTTGAAACAATTTGTCCCTTAAAGGAATATCTTATGCTAAGAGTTGGTTGGGGATTTGTTATTGCAAAAGTATTTATTCCAATTTGTTTAATTATAATAGTTTCACCAAAAAGTTGTTTTACACACTGAAAGTAGCAAAACTGATTTATTTGTTTTAAAATATATACACACGTATATGCACAAGTTTTTTTAATATCACTGAGAGAAGCGGCTAGAAAATTTTCAAATCTTGGCAGTCTGCATAAGGACACTATAGATGCAACTCTAAAACAAGCAAATGGAAATGTAGGACTGTAGGAAAATTATGTACTTACTTCATAAAAAATAATAATATAATTAATAATAGAAGCTTAAGCTATAAAAATAAATAAAAATGTAAATTAAACAAAAGCTGATTATTTTTTGTCATAACTCCAAGGATTATACATACAGATTAGTGCACGGTCGGATTTTTGATTTTGAGTACGTTAAAAAAAAAAAAATGTAAACATTTGGAGAAACTAAAAATATTTTTTTTACGCTACCCGTCCACCGTAGACCGTAAAAGAATATTCCTTATGTTTTGAAAGTTCGTTGTTAAATAAATTATAGCATTTTTAAAGAGTCAAAAGCCTTTCTTCGATAACATTTATTCGTTTTTAGTTTTAATCCAGTTTCTTCTAATCTAATAAATATTTCTTCTAATCTTGTTAAGGCTCTTCAAAATTGTTTCAAAACAACATATATCGTCCAAATATGAAATCATTGTCCTATAGAGGTAATCACTAAATATATTATTTATGATTCTTTGGAAAATTGAAGCTGAATTTTTAAATCCTTGTGGCAATCTCTCAAAATTAAATAATCCAAAATCTGATAAAATAAATAAAATGTAAATTAAACAAAAGCTGATTATTTTTTGTCATAACTCCAAGGATTATACATACAGATTAGTGCACGGTCGGATTTTTGATTTTGAGTACGTTAAAAAAAAAAAAATGTAAACATTTGGAGAAACTAAAAATATTTTTTTTACGCTACCCGTCCACCGTAGACCGTAAAAGAATATTCCTTATGTTTTGAAAGTTCGTTGTTAAATAATAATATTCTTATTATTAATCAACGATTACACTACAAAATTACACATTTTGTATCGTAAAAAAAACCACCTCTAACCTTGTGTGTGAACGCTATGATTAGAAAAACTTCAAGCGTGAAAGCAGTTTAAAAACTCTGTCATTCGTCGACTATTAGTATATCCTTAAAAAAAAAATGATGGGAACATTCGAACATTGAAAAAAGTATAGTAACTCCGTTTGGCCAATTGTTGGGAAGGAGCAAAACAAAATTCAAAAATTTTTTTATGTTCTTTTTGAAAATCATTACACATCTAGCCTATTAATAAATACATTTTTAAATTCTCATTAAAAGTCATTATATAAATTTATAGAATAAATATTTATATAAATTTATTTCTATATATTTTTGAAAACCTTTAATTTTTTTTACACTTACGAATTTTTTTCGTGGGAAAACGTAAGGTCGTATCTCGACTTGGAGTGTTTATCCAAAGACATTTAAATAAAAAGAAACAGAATAAAATAAAACGAATTCTTTTTAGAGTAGAAATATTAGTATTTTTGAACCAAAATACACTACAAATATTATAGCAATATAATATTGAAGCCGCCACTGCATTACAGTCACGCCCAAGCCCGATGCAGAATGATATTATGGTGACGCGCGACGAGTGAGCAATTTTTTTTCCCCGGCGCGACACGAGGTCGTCGCCGCAACGGCCTTATTTGTTTGACGACACACGTCGATCATTCTAATCAGCCGGCGGATTTTAAGCGATTTGCCTCGTACAAGCCGTAGGAAATTTGCCGAATTTTTTTTAAAATTTTTAAACCAACAAAATACACAACAATCAGGTATAATTTATCGCCTTCTGCTTCGTTTCACCGCATATTTTAAATACTATTTACCGAATTATTTCACTGAATAGTCCGTGAAAATATAGCGAATATAAAATTCAATGCATAGTATAGTATACTTTTATAAATGTAATAATATCCAAAAACCTATAAAATGCGTAGCCAGGCTATAAACAGGAATTTGAACGGGATTACGCATTTGTAATAGAAAGTTTCTTTTTCTTAGCTTTGCAAATCCCATTAATCATGTCTTAAAAGTCGGTTGTCGATATTGATATTCGATCGATGCGCAAGAGGGCCAGAGAGTTCAACCCGCGATTCTCGTCTGCAAAAGTAGGTCTCAAATACTCGCATTTTAATCGTTTCAAGACACGAAGGTGAACTCTCTGTCGAACCTAACACTAACTGCCATAAATACTCCTAAAGCAACGCTCACATATTTTAAAATAGTCTTTTTACATTCTGGTTTAGAATAATATATAAAAATATAAAATATAAAAAAAAAATTGAATTTTCTCGTAAATCGATGCGTGTCCCGCAGAATGTCTCGTCTCCAGCTTGTGCAGCTTGAGTTGTTATCCAGCACAGAAAAATGTTGCGGGTTTTTAATTTTTTTTTTGTTATTTTTACAAACGTCTACCATTAGCTATAACAAGTTGTCTGATTAGAAGTTACAGTAGTATTATACGTCGTCAAGAAACATCTAAATTCGGTATGTGTTATAAACGCGTGAACGAGTAGAATGTTAAGCGCGGCAATTAGAATTTCCGGGTCCCAGGGCGCCTAAGATTTTAGAGTCCTAATTTATTATAAACGATACAAACTTGAAAAGGATTTTGCTCTCTATGTGATATAAATAATATTAATTGCTATTAATATTTAAAATAAAATTAATATTAATTATCATACAACCAGATTAAAAATAATGAAAACAAATTGTAAAATACATAATTATACGAAATCAAGAATTTTTAAAAAACCAGCTGTAACCCTAAAAATTTGATTTTTTTTTACTCTTAAATTTGAGAAGTCTGTTACTCTGTTAATTTTGTCCAAAGATAAATCTTCTTGTCAAAATTCACAGATCGATTTTTTATACTTGCATTATTTCTTTCATATTTCTATATCTGTTGGTAAATTCTTCTCCATAATTACAGTATTTATAATACTTCAATAAATGTAGAAATGTATATTTGAGAGTAAATTTTACAAAAAAAAAAAAAAATGGAAATTTCATGTTAAAAATAAAATTTAAGTTCCGAAGTCTCATATTTTTGTATTTAATATTTTTCCGCTCCAGAAATAAAAGCTGTTGCAAAACGGTGTAATTATACAATGTAATAATAAAGACATAAACTAGGTACATAATGAAGATTTAAGACCACTAAATTAGTGAATTGCGAGTCGTACATTTTTTGCGTAATGTTTTTAAATGTTTAATATCACGATTGTGACATTAATACAAATATATTAAACAATTCAACGCATAACAATATTAATGGTGTGTAACATTCGTAGAATTTTAATTTTAACATTTTTTCAATACGAAGTTGATAAATGAATTTGAAAGTGATTGCGTATACGAGTACTTATTTAATTATTGTGGTTAAGCGAGGTATCTCATTGCTAATGCATGTGTCCATTGTCATAAAGTAAATTATTTTACTTTTAATTAAAACGAATACGTTTTTGAATGAGACGTAAGTAATCGGAATATTTTAAAAGTGAAAAAACAAAATATGTAAATTGATGACGAATATGATGACTTTTTCATCTACGTTTATGCGTACTGTGATCATTTGAATATTATAGTCCACAGACCCTGGACCTTTTTTCCAATGATTAGTAACAAGCTGAAACTTCGTGAGTAGCTTCATTTTGACGAGACGCCCGACTTTTATTTTTTGAAAAATTTCAATAGTGGTTCCTAATGAAGCACGTGGGCGTCAAACATGTCGATTCGGTGATTGAAAAAATGTGATTAGTAACAGTTTGTTTGTTAGTTAAATCAAGAGATAATGTAATTAGAAACTAAAAAAAAACGTTTGTCCTACAAAATGGATGGTTCAATCGAAGGGTCCTCTAACATGTGCAAATAACGAGGTCATAAAAGATTATTAGTAACAAACTGATTTTTTCACTGTTGGTTAATAATTGTGCGTAAAATAAGATGGTCACACTGTCCCAGTGGCGCCGATCTTTTTTTGAACCCCTGGGGTAAAACATATTTATAGGTACTCACCTACCCCACAGGGGCCCAGGGGGCCATGCCCCGTCTCCAAAATTCCTAGGCATATTATTAGTAAATAAGCAAAAAAGAAAAAAAAAGGTCATCAACCCAATTTTTTTTTTGGCTCTTTCCTAATTAGAAATTATAATTTTTTATTTTTTGCTTGAGTTATAAGAAAAATTTTTACGTGTTATTATAACATAAAAGGAAAGATAAGAATTACATTACAAAATCAATAAATATGAGTTAAAAATATATATTCTTCTGATAAATTAAACGTCAAATTATCATATAAAAGTAGTCGCACACGGTCTTTATGTACAAATACGATAGGTAGGTAATCATTGCAGTATTTTACAGTTAAATTTTTGACGAAGAAAGGATTTGGCGACGACTATATTACGTCTGAGACGTGGATCGTCATCTCCCATCTATTAAAAATAAACAAATTTTAGTCGAATCTTATTTAAATCGAAATTAAATAAAAACGCATATAGTTTACTGTAGGCGCAATTTTTGAATAGTCTGTTTTGGATATTTCTATTGGATATAGTTTATATTCTATCGGCGGATGGCTGTTTAACGACGCATCAATTTCTGTTGCTATTTCAATTTATTATCTTAATTATTATTATCTTTATTAATGATATAACATCATAAAATTATTATAATCCTTGAACAACCATATGATATATATATATATATATATATATATACAGGCCCGGACTGGAAGGACACTACTATTCTCAGTAAGCAGGCGGCCCATATAGATACAATATAAAAAAAAATTTAGGTATAAAAACGGTTTTTAAAGACCTTTTTTTTTTCTGGCTCATTAATTTTTTTCTTATGTATAAACCCCCCCTCTCCGAATTTTTTTTTTCCTCGCCCGAAGTTTTAAATTATAATCCAAAAAGTAAACTATTTAATCTCGCCTTTGTACATTCTTATCTGTTACATTTACCGAAAACCAACATCCCGGTGCCTTTGGCATAGTTACTCCGTGTGCTCTGTTTAAGAAAACGTGACACCCGTATTTTCTGTCTCCGTCTAACCAATTGATGTAGACACTATGCCTTATTACTTTCTCTACACTATTCCTGTACTTAGCTATTATATATTCATTAAAACCAATAAATTTTATTAAATATTAAAATGAAAATAAATACATTTATTTGCATGAGCATGAACGTATTGTTCATCAAAGTCATCTACTTCCTCTAATAATTCTTTTTCCACGGACATAAGCAGCGCCGGATTGGGAAGAAATTACATACCGGGCTGTCCGCCTAGACCGGCCCAAGCTCTTAAAAAAAATTTGGTATTAACACTGGTTCAAAACCCATTATCGAACCGGCCCAAATCTTTAAAATTTTCAACGGCCCACCGGGTTTCGCCCGGTAGCCCGCCGGCCCAATCCGGGCCTGGACATAAGAAGGAATGTTTCCGAGTTTTCATTGGATAATGGAAGATCTTAAGCGGTTTTTAATAATTTTCAACTTGCTAAATACTCGTTCGCAATTCACTCGACTTGACTTGCAGACAAATCACATGTTTTGCGATTTATCAGAACAAACGTACACAAAAATACGCGTTTAATCGATTACAAAAATGTTAAAAAAAAACTCAATTATTTTACAACAAAATTGAGGCGTGCGGCCTACTGTGCTGTAGAACAGTAGCACAGTGGCCCAGTCCGGGCCTGTATATATATATAAGCAGTAGTAGTGTTCCCATAGGGTACACTATACGTATACGCAGTATACTATGTCACTATGAAGATTATGTTTGAAAATAATGGGCATAATCCGTACGCTCCCAAGCAACAAAATCGTCACGCTATAATTTTATTGATGCAAGCACAGAAGAGGGTTATCTAAATAGATACTGATAGCTAATTTTCGAACTTGGGCACTTGACAGTATATATTATATAATATTTAATATATTATGTATATAGATTATTGGGTTTAACTCGTAACTTTAGAACCAGTAAAAAAAAAAAAGGAAAAATTTGGAAAACCACAAATAGTTTTTTATATTCAAACAACCGTAGTCCGTAAAAATGTATTACGCGATCAGAATAATTAATTAATAAATTTATCCGCCCTTTTTAACCTTATCCTATGCTAGGGAAAAAATTTCGGAACATCAAAAAACTTCGAATAGATTTTTTTATTTATGAAATATGCGAGTGTAAAGAATATTTTGGGTTTTTGAATATTACAGATCATTGTTAAATCATATTACTACGAATTATCGACTAAATTAATGAATGATTGATATTATAATAGCTATATCATGCTTTTCTGTATTATGAAATCAAAAATAGACAAACAGTCTTATATAATTATAAAAACTTCAAGTGCAAAAGCGTTTTAAAAACTTGTTATTCGATGACTTTAATGCAGTACCCTTAAAAAAATGTATGGAAACATCAATGTATATGTGGTATTTTCAAAAACAAAAAAATAAACGAAAAGTATTAAATGGTGCATCAAATTTAGATATTTTTAATATATTATCCATAAGAAATGACATTTTCAAAAATATATTTATGATTTTATCAAAATACATTTGTTTTATAACCAGGGCCGGCGAAAGCTATGAGCGATCTGGGCGATCGCCCAGGGCGCTGATTACAAAGAGGCGCTACACTGACAAGAATATGACTTGATATATTTTTTTTTTTTGTAATAATTATTGATTTTAAAAACAAACATTTTAACTTTACTCGTGCTGCCATTACTCTGAAATACATAACAATATGTAATGTATTTTTGTCATTTTGTAGAATAACTAAATTATTTTTTTAATCAAAACGGTTTATTTTCGTAAAGGCAATTTAAGTAATGGTACCCTCAATGTTACCTTGTAGTGTCGACGTTTATATGTGTGTGTGTGTGTGTGTGTGTGTGTGTGTGTGTGTGTGTGTGTGTGTGTGTGTGTGTGTGTGTGTGTGTGTGTGTGTGTGTGTGTGTGTGTGTGTGTGTGTGTGTGTGTGTGTGTGTGTGTGTGTGTGTGTGTGTGTGTGTGTGTGTGTGTGTGTGTGTGTGTGTGTGTGTGTGTGTGTGTGTGTGTGTGTGTGTGTGTGTGTGTGTGTGTGTGTGTGTGTGTGTGTGTGTGTGTGTGTGTGTGTGTGTGTGTGTGTGTGTGTGTGTGTGTGTGTGTGTGTGTGTGTGTGTGTGTGTGTGTGTGTGTGTGTGTGTGTGTGTGTGTGTATATATATATTAATAGGATATTTAAAAAATGGTTAAAAAATTACCAATATTATTTAAATATGTTAATAAATCAATTTGTAATAAAATAATATAATTTTGATTACTTATTCACAACAACGGTTTTTAATTTTTTAGTTAAACTGTGTTTCTGTAACAGTTATAGTAGTAACATGTGAGGTACCTAATTAGAAAACGTATATAATGAAATTACGAACGGGTGTACAACATTGTTTCATAAATATCTATGGAAACAAAAAAATACAATCATTTTTTCAGAAGGCCGCCTAATGGTGATTTTGCCCAGGGCGCTAGTATAGTAGTATGACTATGAGAAGCCCCGGCTCTGTTTATACCTGCTCATATGTTATTAATTATTATAAATGATTATACGGCTAAAGCATATTTAATAAAAAATATTAGACACAAATAAATTTACCTAATTTCCGTGTACACTGCCCAACATTTTCTACGTGATAACTTTTTTTGTTAATATTTAGCGTGACATCATCCTTTACACCCTCAATTTATTATGGAAACAAAAGAAATACCATTAAATGTAATTTAAATATGATTGATAATTAATAGTTATTAATATACAACTTACATGTTGATTATTTCTGAAACCTCTGTTTTTGTCTTCGTCCTCATCAAATTTACGTTTTTTGCGCATAGTCGTCCTATCGTCATCCATCGTATAATCTGCGTGTCGTTTAATTGTTCCCCCATTTCCAACATGTTTTCCTTGTATAATCTGCTCTGCTGATCCGGCCACTTCATTGTCATCTTCGTCAATAATTTTCCCGTCTTCAAATTCTTCTTCAACGATATTGTTAAGACTATTACCATTATTGAAACATAAAAAAAAAAAAAAAGACATGTTTAGTTTATTACTAAAATGTTAATACTTAATTTCTAAATGACTGAATTAAATTAGGAGTTGAGTATCTAACAGTATCAGAAATATATTTTACATATTTATATTAATCCAATAATTAACAGATACATACGCGAGTTATAATATTTCATTATTATAAAACAAAAATAAAATAAAATATTTCCTTTTTATTTATATATATATATATATATATATATATATATATATATATATATATATATATATATGTATTAATATTAACGTTCTAGCTGTATTCAGCTCTAGATTCTTAAATTATTCTTCAATTATATGATCGAAGTACAAGCGTTAATTATTTGAAAAATGAAATTATAAAAAAAAAAACAATATATATATATATCCTATCGACAATTCGGACGTATGTTATTGTTTATAAATATTATTTCTCGGTCAAAACGTTCGCCATTTTATGCTCTTTTTCTTCAGTGTTCGCTAATTCGCACAAATTATAAATATAATAGTATAATATGAATTTGTTTCGACGATTTCATAACATTCGGCGGAAACAAACGTTATCGAGTCGATAGTTTTTTCGGCATAAACATTTCTATGGTAATATTAATATAACGTTTTATTCGATTGCAAATAACCATAATATGGTTATTTTTGTAATTATGCTGTATATAAAATAATATACCGTAAACGACAAATCGAAACGAGTGAAAAAAATATTAATTCTTATTTATATTTTATCAAACATACGTAAAAATAAAAATAGGGGATAATATTATTACGACAAAATGAGTAACTGATAAAATAATTTTTTTCAATATATTCGAATGGTTTGAAATAAAAATTAATTTGTCGTTCGTCTTTACGCGTATATGATGTGACACAACTCGAGGAATAAATTAATTATCGAATACCGCGGGTTGTCTAATATATTTTAATATTAATGGGATTCTATTTTCAACGACTATATACAATAACAAATAAAAATATAACTAACAATATTATATTTTAGGAAAAAATCTAATAATATTACAAATAGCGATTTTAGTAAAGGCGCAATAAGTCGCGTCGATCAAATTTTATCGATCCATAACGATCCATACTTATACAGAGTAATTATTTATGCGATTAGATGTTAATTTTCTACAATTTTATTATTCTCGAGTTCTTTCTTCATTAATCGCAGTTTTTATTTTATTTATTTATTATTATTTCTTTAAAAAACTTATACCGCTCAATAATACTGTGTGTGCAAAAAAAAAAAAAAATCATGAAACTATACCTACATTTTTCAATAATTATTTTAATAAACATATTTTCAATCTATAATGGCTTTTATAATTTTTTTATTTATTTAAAATAATAATAATAATAATAATAATAATAATAATAATAATAATAATAATAATAATAATAATAATAATAATAATAATAATAATAATAATAATAATAATAATAATAATAATAATAATAATAATAATAATAATAATAATAATAATAATAATAATAATAATAATAATAATAATAATAATAATAATAATAATAATAATAATAATAATAATAATAATAATAATAATAATAATAATAATAATAATAATAATAATAATAATAATAATAATAATAATAATAATAATAATAATAATAATAATAATAATAATAATAATAATAATAATAATAATAATAATAATAATAATAATAATAATAATAATAATAATAATAATAAATAATAATAATAATAATAATAATAATAATAATAATAATAATAATAATAATAATAATAATAATAATAATAGTAATAATAATAATAATAATAATAATAATAATAATAATAATAATAATAGTAATAATAATAATAGTAATAATAGTAATAATAATAATAGTAATAATAATAATAATAATAATAGTAATAATAATAATAGTAATAATAATAATAATAATAATAATAATAATAATAATAATAATAATAATAATAATAATAATAATAATAATAATAATAATAATAATAATAATAATAATAATAATAATAATAATAATAATAATAATAATAATAATAATAATAATAATAATAATAATAATAATAATAATAATAATAATAATAATAATAATAATAATAATAATAATAATAATAATAATAATTATAATAAGGATAATAATAATAACAGTAGTAGTAGAGAAGCGACCGTCGCCTCGTGATATCATGGACGAAGATACGCACACGATTTTTATATTATAATATTATGCTTTCCGTAGTAGGTACGAGTATATACGCGGTGCAGATGATGTCCGCCGACGACTCCCACGGTAGCAAATGCCGCCGGCGGCTGCAGGATTTACTGGATACATATTATGTCGTGACGGCCTTCTGTGGGAACGCGGCCAACTTATATTCGCCCGATATTTACTAATATACCTACGGTTGTGTATATCCGCTCGTTTTACACAGAAAAAAAAAAGAAAAACGTTCGCCGTATAGAATTCCGGATTTCTTGACAAACAAGGCGTGTTTCAGTGTTGCACGGATAAGGTAATAATAATATAAGTAAGTAATAATAATAATAATAATAATATGAGCGCATATTAATATACTTCATCAGCTGAAATGTGAATGTGTATGTACTTATAATAAATAAAAGGCAGCAGTCATCGTAATTAATATTAAACAGATATCACGCGTGTACCAGGGCCCTGATAAGGGGTGGTCGAGTCCCGGGGCCCGGACTCTCGCGGGGCCAGTGTAAAAATGGTAAACAATAAATCCGCGTATTGTTATTACGAAAATATTCGTAATAATATGCAAACAATTTAATATCGAAATAAAAAAATAGTTTAAAAAATTGGTCGAGAATTCCCCCGGGGCTTTTCTAATCGATTGAAAATAGGCTCGCTTCGACTACAAACTTTAATTATTCGACGAATTACTGAGAAAAAAAGATTCAGTCGGTATTGTAATGCACTATATATATTCTAATCATACCAACATCTGAAGAAGGCAGCACGTGATAGAGAAATTTGATTACTACGACAAGGCGTTGCTTTTAGAGACTGATGATGATGATATTCTAATCGAGTGGAATTATTATATAATTTTATTTCACAAGTCGGTTGTATAGTGATTTTAACTTCAACACTACATATTATATGCAATTATAGTAAATATAGTCATACAACTATATTATATTGTTGCCGTACTGGTGTATGAAAACGCAATCTTTCTTTATTGACATTCGCTACATATATATATATATATATATATATATATATATTCATCTTTCTCGCTTGCGTAAGTCGGGGAAAGGATTAAAAAAATGTCTTAATGACAATTTGAAGGATACCTATACTATATAATATATATAGGTACACTATCGGGTCTCTATATAATTATTATAATTCTTTCTTATTTTAAATGAATTATTATGTCTTATTCCTAAAAAAAAGACACGGTTTCTAATTAACGACTTAACGTAGTAGTATAATCAGTCCATTTACAAACTGTAATTCCAAAGAAATAATTACTTTATAATAAACCGCTTAAGGCGTTTTCAAGAACTGGTCACCATCATAATACATGGGGAAACAAGGTGTTTATAAATCATCTCTGGTTGTCATATCTGAACTTGATGATCATTACGTGAATTTAATAGGTAACTACCAGTTATACTGCAACGATTTCTCGTGTATATCTCTCCACAACTAAACGTATTTTTATGTTCATAAAAATATGTGTATATTTAATTATTTAAATACAAGAATAATGTAAGCGTTTACATTACATGATTGTATTAATTGCATAATTTATAAAATCACGTAATAATAATAATAATAATAATAATAATAATAATAATAATAATAATAATAATAATAATAATAATAATAATAATAATAATAATAATAATAATAATAATAATAATAATAATAATAATAATAATAATAATAATAATAATAATAATAATAATAATAATAATAATAATAATAATAATAATAATAATAATAATAATAATAATAATAATAATAATAATAATAATAATAATAATAATAATAATAATAATAATAATAATAATAATAATAATAATAATAATAATAATAATAATAATAATAATAATAATAATAATAATAAAAAAAACGGCTATTCTATTCGTATTAGAACCGAGCGGAACGGCCGTTTGACCATTTTTTACCTATGCACTTGTATGGCTTCATCGAAACAGTTAAACCGCCGTCACGACCAAGATATTAGTCAAATCGTGATTCCGATTATTCCATTCGACGCAGCTCGTCAATACCTTTATTATGATACCCGGCAATAGGGCCAGGAATCGAAAATACGCAAAATAACTGCAAAAAACCGCGTTTTTTCCGTATCTCGACGTAATTTTTTCGCCTTTCAAGCCCCATGATTCCTTTGATATTGATTTTTTTCAACTTTTATCGACGGAATATGCAAGCTGACTATTGTAGCTTTAATTTGGTATATATTTGACGCTCCTGAGTGCAATAGAACCCGCGGTATGTTATGATAAACCCGAACGTTGGACCATTTTCTTCATTTTTTCTAGCGTATTACACTGTCAAATTTTCCAAATCCGATAAAAATAGACTGAGATATGGCGAAAAAACTGCTTTTTTCGCGTTTTTTTCGTGTTTTTTACGTTCACGAACGTTTTTCGGCCACTTGTATTGGTCCTACGCGTTTGGGACCTATTAGATCGAAGAAAGAGGAGGCCACGCGGATTCCGAAACCGTCGGAATTTTTCGAATCGGATAAAAACAGACTGAGATATGGCGAAAAAACCGCTTTTTTCTGTTTTGATGACCCGAAATATTTGGTATTCGTTCGTAAACAACATTCCATAGTGCGTATTGCGCGGGAAAATATGAAAAAAAAAGGTCCAACAAAACGGGTTTTTTCCATTTATCTCGGCATCTATTGGTCTCCGAGACCTTGTTTATATACCAAACGACAGATACGGACGTCAGGTTGCTTTTTCCGTCAAAAAATTCAAGATACGTTCATTTTCCTAGAAGATATGGGGTTTGAAACCAAAAAAAAAAATTCGACAAACGAAAAAAACGCAGTTTTTTGGAAAATATGCGCGCATTTTGCAAATTCATACCCTATTAACATACATCATAATCAACAAGAGAACGAGATCTATCTCATCGAAAAGACGGAATTAAGATTTCATAAAACTCAGGTCGTAGCGCCGATTTTTCTGTTTCGATGAAGCCATAAAAGTGCAAAAAAAATGGTCAAACGCCCATTTCAGGCGGTTCCAATAGGAATAGACTAGCCGTGTTTGGTATCAAATAGGTAGCCGATCACGCGAGAAAATCATTTGCCGCATAAAATTTGCAATTTGAGCAAAATATCGATCGAAATATCGATTTTTAGTGTTTTGCGCGGGAAAATACGGTCAAAAAATGTCCAACACAACGGGTTTTTTCCACATTTCTCACCATCTATTTGTCTCCGAGACCTCAATTATACACCAAACAAAAGCTACGGACGTCGTATTTGTATTTCTGTAGAAAAATTCTAAATCGGATAAAAACTGACGGAGATATAGCACAAAAACCGCGTGTTTTGCGTTTTTTTTCGTGTTTTTCGCGTTTTTTTCGTGTTTTTTACGTTCACGAACGTTTTTCGGCCACTTGTATTGGTCCTACGCGTTTGGGACCTATTAGATCGAAGAAAGAAGAGGCCACGCGGATTCCGAAACCGTCGGAATTTTTCGAATCGGATAAAAATAGACTGAGATATGGCGAAAAAACCGCTTTTTTCTGTTTTGATGACCCGAAATATTTGGTATTCGTTCGTAAACAACATTCCATAGTGCGTATTGCGCGGCGAAAATATGAAAAAATAGGTCCAACAAAACGGGTTTTTTTTTCCATTTATCTCGGCATCTATTGGTCTCCGAGACCTTGTTTATATACCAAACGACAGATACGGACGTCAGGTTGCTTTTTCCGTCAAAAATTCAAGATACGTTCATTTTCCTAGAAGATATGGGGTTTGAAACCAAAAAAAAATTCGACAAACGAAAAAACGCAGTTTTTGAAAATATGCGCGCATTTTGCAAATTCATACCCTATTAACATACATCATAATCAACAAGAGAACGAGATCTATCTCATCGAAAAGACGGAATTAAGATTTCATAAAACTCAGGTCGTAGCGCCGATTTTTCTGTTTCGATGAAGCCATAAAGTGCAAAAAAAAATGGTCAAACGCCCATTTCAGGCGGTTCCAATAGGAATAGACTAGCCGTGTTTGGTATCAAATAGGTAGCCGATCACGCGAGAAAATCATTTGCCGCATAAAATTTGCAATTTGAGCAAAATATCGATCGAAATATCGATTTTTAGTGTTTTGCGCGGGAAAATACGGTCAAAAAATGTCCAACACAACGGGTTTTTTCCACATTTCTCACCATCTATTTGTCTCCGAGACCTCAATTATACACCAAACAAAAGCTACGGACGTCGTATTTGTATTTCTGTAGAAAATTCTAAATCGGATAAAACTGACGGAGATATAGCACAAAAACCGCGTGTATTGCGTTTTTTTCGTGTTTTCGCGTTTTTTCGTGTTTTTACGTTCACGAACGTTTTTCGGCCACTTGTATTGGTCCTACGCGTTTGGGACCTATTAGATCGAAGAAAGAGGAGGCCACGCGGATTCCGAAACCGTCGGAATTTTTCGAATCGGATAAAATAGACTGAGATATGGCGAAAAATCGCTTTTCTCGCGTTTTTTTCGTGTTTTTACGTTCACGAACGTTTTTCGGGTATTGGTCCTACGCGTTTGGGACCTATTAGATCGAAGAAAGAGGAGGCCACGCGGATTCCGAAACCGTCGGAATTTTTAAATCGGATAAAGATAGACTGAGATATGGCGAAAAACCGCTTTTTCTGTTTTGATGACCCGAAATATTTGGTATTCGTTCGTAAACAACATTCCATAGTGCGTATTGCGCGGGAAAATATGAAAAAAAGGTCCAACAAAACGGGTTTTTTCCATTTATCTCGGCATCTATTGGTCTCCGAGACCTTGTTTATATACCAAACGACAGATACGGACGTCAGGTTGCTTTTTCCGTCAAAAATTCAAGATACGTTCATTTTCCTAGAAGATATGGGGTTTGAAACCAAAAAAAATTCGACAAACGAAAAAACGCTGTTTTTGGAAAATATGCGCGCATTTTGCAAATTCATACCCTATTAACATACATCATAATCAACAAGAGAACGAGATCTATCTCATCGAAAAGACGGAATTAAGATTTCATAAAACTCAGGTCGTAGCGCCGATTTTTCTGTTTCGATGAAGCCATAAAAGTGCAAAAAAAAATGGTCAAACGCCCATTTCAGGCGGTTCCAATAGGAATAGACTAGCCGTGTTTGGTATCAAATAGGTAGCCGATCACGCGAGAAAATCATTTGCCGCATAAAATTTGCAATTTGAGCAAAATATCGATCGAAATATCGATTTTTAGTGTTTTGCGCGGGAAAATACGGTCAAAAAATGTCCAACACAACGGGTTTTTTCCACATTTCTCACCATCTATTTGTCTCCGAGACCTCAATTATACACCAAACAAAAGCTACGGACGTCGTATTTGTATTTCTGTAGAAAATTCTAAATCGGATAAAACTGACGGAGATATAGCACAAAAACCGCGTGTTTTGCGTTTTTTCGTGTTTTCGCGTTTTTTCGTGTTTTTACGTTCACGAACGTTTTTCGGCCACTTGTATTGGTCCTACGCGTTTGGGACCTATTAGATCGAAGAAAGAGGAGGCCACGCGGATTCCGAAACCGTCGGAATTTTTCGAATCGGATAAAAATAGACTGAGATATGGCGAAAAAATCGCTTTTCTCGCGTTTTTTTTCGTGTTTTTTACGTTCACGAACGTTTTTCGGTCACTTGTATTGGTCCTACGCGTTTGGGACCTATTAGATCGAAGAAAGAGAAGGCCACGCGGATTCCGAAACCGTCGGAATTTTTTAAATCGGATAAAGATAGACTGAGATATGGCGAAAAAACCGCTTTTTTCTGTTTTGATGACCCGAAATATTTGGTATTCGTTCGTAAACAACATTCCATAGTGCGTATTGCGCGGGAAAATATGAAAAAAAAAGGTCCAACAAAACGGGTTTTTTCCATTTATCTCGGCATCTATTGGTCTCCGAGACCTTGTTTATATACCAAACGACAGATACGGACGTCAGGTTGCTTTTTCCGTCAAAAATTCAAGATACGTTCATTTTCCTAGAAGATATGGGGGTTTGAAACCAAAAAAAAAAATTCGACAAACGAAAAAAACGCAGTTTTTTGGAAAATATGCGCGCATTTTGCAAATTCATACCCTATTAACATACATCATAATCAACAAGAGAACGAGATCTATCTCATCGAAAAGACGGAATTAAGATTTCATAAAACTCAGGTCGTAGCGCCGATTTTTCTGTTTCGATGAAGCCATAAAAGTGCAAAAAAAAAATGGTCAAACGCCCATTTCAGGCGGTTCCAATAGGAATAGACTAGCCGTGTTTGGTATCAAATAGGTAGCCGATCACGCGAGAAAATCATTTGCCGCATAAAATTTGCAATTTGAGCAAAATATCGATCGAAATATCGATTTTTAGTGTTTTGCGCGGGAAAATACGGTCAAAAAATGTCCAACACAACGGGTTTTTTCCACATTTCTCACCATCTATTTGTCTCCGAGACCTCAATTATACACCAAACAAAAGCTACGGGCGTCGTATTTGTATTTCTGTAGAAAAATTCTAAATCGGATAAAAACTGACGGAGATATAGCACAAAATCCGCGTATTATGCGTTTTTTTTTTCGTTTTTTTCGTGTTTTTTACGATCACGAACGTTTTTCGGCCACTTGTATTGGTCCTACGCGTTTGGGACCTATTAGATCGAAGAAAGAGGAGGCCACGCGGATTCCGAAACCGTCGGAATTTTTCGAATCGGATAAAAATAGACTGAGATATGGCGAAAAATCTGCTTTTTTCGCGTTTTTTTCGTGTTTTTTACGATCACGAACGTTTTTCGGCCACTTGTATTGGTCCTACGCGTTTGGGACCTATTAGATCGAAGAAAGAGAAGGCCACGCGGATTCCGAAACCGTCGGAATTTTTTAAATCGGATAAAGATAGACTGAGATATGGCGAAAAAACCGCTTTTTTCTGTTTTGATGACCCGAAATATTTGGTATTCGTTCGTAAACAACATTCCATAGTGCGTATTGCGCGGGAAAATATGAAAAAAAAAGGTCCAACAAAACGGGTTTTTTCCATTTATCTCGGCATCTATTGGTCTCCGAGACCTTGTTTATATACCAAACGACAGATACGGACGTCAGGTTGCTTTTTCCGTCAAAAAATTCAAGATACGTTCATTTTCCTAGAAGATATGGGGTTTGAAACCAAAAAAAAAAATTCGACAAACGAAAAAAACGCAGTTTTTTGGAAAATATGCGCGCATTTTGCAAATTCATACCCTATTAACATACATCATAATCAACAAGAGAACGAGATCTATCTCATCGAAAAGACGGAATTAAGATTTCATAAAAACTCAGGTCGTAGCGCCGATTTTTCTGTTTCGATGAAGCCATAAAAGTGCAAAAAAAATGGTCAAACGCCCATTTCAGGCGGTTCCAATAGGAATAGACTAGCCGTGTTTGGTATCAAATAGGTAGCCGATCACGCGAGAAAATCATTTGCCGCATAAAATTTGCAATTTGAGCAAAATATCGATCGAAATATCGATTTTTAGTGTTTTGCGCGGGAAAATACGGTCAAAAAATGTCCAACACAACGGGTTTTTTCCACATTTCTCACCATCTATTTGTCTCCGAGACCTCAATTATACACCAAACAAAAGCTACGGACGTCGTATTTGTATTTCTGTAGAAAAATTCTAAATCGGATAAAAACTGACGGAGATATAGCACAAAAACCGCGTGTATTGCGTTTTTTCGTGTTTTCGCGTTTTTTCGTGTTTTTACGTTCACGAACGTTTTTCGGCCACTTGTATTGGTCCTACGCGTTTGGGACCTATTAGATCGAAGAAAGATGAGGCCACGCGGATTCCGAAACCGTCGGAATTTTTCGAATCGGATAAAAATAGACTGAGATATGGCGAAAAATCGCTTTTCTCGCGTTTTTTTCGTGTTTTTTACGTTCACGAACGTTTTTCGGCCACTTGTATTGGTCCTACGCGTTTGGGACCTATTAGATCGAAGAAAGAGAAGGCCACGCGGATTCCGAAACCGTCGGAATTTTTAAATCGGATAAAGATAGACTGAGATATGGCGAAAAAACCGCTTTTTTCTGTTTTGATGACCCGAAATATTTGGTATTCGTTCGTAAACAACATTCCATAGTGCGTATTGCGCGGGAAAATATGAAAAAAAAAGGTCCAACAAAACGGGTTTTTTCCATTTATCTCGGCATCTATTGGTCTCCGAGACCTTGTTTATATACCAAACGACAGATACGGACGTCAGGTTGCTTTTTCCGTCAAAAATTCAAGATACGTTCATTTTCCTAGAAGATATGGGGTTTGAAACCAAAAAAAATTCGACAAACGAAAAAACGCTGTTTTTGGAAAATATGCGCGCATTTTGCAAATTCATACCCTATTAACATACATCATAATCAACAAGAGAACGAGATCTATCTCATCGAAAAGACGGAATTAAGATTTCATAAAACTCAGGTCGTAGCGCCGATTTTTCTGTTTCGATGAAGCCATAAAAGTGCAAAAAAAAATGGTCAAACGCCCATTTCAGGCGGTTCCAATAGGAATAGACTAGCCGTGTTTGGTATCAAATAGGTAGCCGATCACGCGAGAAAATCATTTGCCGCATAAAATTTGCAATTTGAGCAAAATATCGATCGAAATATCGATTTTTAGTGTTTTGCGCGGGAAAATACGGTCAAAAAATGTCCAACACAACGGGTTTTTTCCACATTTCTCACCATCTATTTGTCTCCGAGACCTCAATTATACACCAAACAAAAGCTACGGACGTCGTATTTGTATTTCTGTAGAAAAATTCTAAATCGGATAAAAACTGACGGAGATATAGCACAAAAACCGCGTATTTTGCGTTTTTTCGTGTTTTTCGCGTTTTTTCGTGTTTTTTACGTTCACGAACGTTTTTCGGCCACTTGTATTGGTCCTACGCGTTTGGGACCTATTAGATCGAAGAAAGAGGAGGCCACGCGGATTCCGAAACCGTCGGAATTTTTCGAATCGGATAAAATAGACTGAGATATGGCGAAAAATCGCTTTTCTCGCGTTTTTTTCGTGTTTTTTACGTTCACGAACGTTTTTCGGTCACTTGTATTGGTCCTACGCGTTTGGGACCTATTAGATCGAAGAAAGAGGAGGCCACGCGGATTCCGAAACCGTCGGAATTTTTAAATCGGATAAAAATAGACTGAGATATGGCGAAAAAACCGCTTTTTTCTGTTTTGATGACCCGAAATATTTGGTATTCGTTCGTAAACAACATTCCATAGTGCGTATTGCGCGGGAAAATATGAAAAAAAAAGGTCCAACAAAACGGGTTTTTTCCATTTATCTCGGCATCTATTGGTCTCCGAGACCTTGTTTATATACCAAACGACAGATACGGACGTCAGGTTGCTTTTTCCGTCAAAAATTCAAGATAGGTTCATTTTCCTAGAAGATATGGGGTTTGAAACCAAAAAAAATTCGACAAACGAAAAAACGCTGTTTTTGGAAAATATGCGCGCATTTTGCAAATTCATACCCTATTAACATACATCATAATCAACAAGAGAACGAGATCTATCTCATCGAAAAGACGGAATTAAGATTTCATAAAACTCAGGTCGTAGCGCCGATTTTTCTGTTTCGATGAAGCCATAAAAGTGCAAAAAAAATGGTCAAACGCCCATTTCAGGCGGTTCCAATAGGAATAGACTAGCCGTGTTTGGTATCAAATAGGTAGCCGATCACGCGAGAAAATCATTTGCCGCATAAAATTTGCAATTTGAGCAAAATATCGATCGAAATATCGATTTTTAGTGTTTTGCGCGGGAAAATACGGTCAAAAAATGTCCAACACAACGGGTTTTTTCCACATTTCTCACCATCTATTTGTCTCCGAGACCTCAATTATACACCAAACAAAAGCTACGGACGTCGTATTTGTATTTCTGTAGAAAAATTCTAAATCGGATAAAAACTGACGGAGATATAGCACAAAAACCGCGTGTATTGCGTTTTTTCGTGTTTTTCGCGTTTTTTCGTGTTTTTACGTTCACGAACGTTTTCGGCCACTTGTATTGGTCCTACGCGTTTGGGACCTATTAGATCGAAGAAAGAGGAGGCCACGCGGATTCCGAAACCGTCGGAATTTTTCGAATCGGATAAAATAGACTGAGATATGGCGAAAAATCGCTTTTCTCGCGTTTTTTTCGTGTTTTTTACGATCACGAACGTTTTTCGGCCACTTGTATTGGTCCTACGCGTTTGGGACCTATTAGATCGAAGAAAGAGAAGGCCACGCGGATTCCGAAACCGTCGGAATTTTTAAATCGGATAAAGATAGACTGAGATATGGCGAAAAACCGCTTTTTCTGTTTTGATGACCCGAAATATTTGGTATTCGTTCGTAAACAACATTCCATAGTGCGTATTGCGCGGGAAAATATGAAAAAAAAAGGTCCAACAAAACGGGTTTTTTCCATTTATCTCGGCATCTATTGGTCTCCGAGACCTTGTTTATATACCAAACGACAGAAACGGACGTCAGGTTGCTTTTTCCGTCAAAAAATTCAAGATACGTTCATTTTCCTAGAAGATATGGGGGTTTGAAACCAAAAAAAAAAAATTCGACAAACGAAAAAAACGCTGTTTTTGGAAAATATGCGCGCATTTTGCAAATTCATACCCTATTAACATACATCATAATCAACAAGAGAACGAGATCTATCTCATCGAAAAGACGGAATTAAGATTTCATAAAAACTCAGGTCGTAGCGCCGATTTTTCTGTTTCGATGAAGCCATAAAAGTGCAAAAAAAAAAAATGGTCAAACGCCCATTTCAGGCGGTTCCAATAGGAATAGACTAGCCGTGTTTGGTATCAAATAGGTAGCCGATCACGCGAGAAAATCATTTGCCGCATAAAATTTGCAATTTGAGCAAAATATCGATCGAAATATCGATTTTTAGTGTTTTGCGCGGGAAAATACGGTCAAAAAATGTCCAACACAACGGGTTTTTTCCACATTTCTCACCATCTATTTGTCTCCGAGACCTCAATTATACACCAAACAAAAGCTACGGACGTCGTATTTGTATTTCTGTAGAAAAATTCTAAATCGGATAAAAACTGACGGAGATATAGCACAAAAACCGCGTGTATTGCGTTTTTTTTCGTGTTTTTCGCGTTTTTTTCGTGTTTTTTACGTTCACGAACGTTTTTCGGCCACTTGTATTGGTCCTACGCGTTTGGGACCTATTAGATCGAAGAAAGAGGAGGCCACGCGGATTCCGAAACCGTCGGAATTTTTCGAATCGGATAAAAATAGACTGAGATATGGCGAAAAAATCGCTTTTCTCGCGTTTTTTTTCGTGTTTTTTACGTTCACGAACGTTTTTCGGTCACTTGTATTGGTCCTACGCGTTTGGGACCTATTAGATCGAAGAAAGAGAAGGCCACGCGGATTCCGAAACCGTCGGAATTTTTTAAATCGGATAAAGATAGACTGAGATATGGCGAAAAACCGCTTTTTCTGTTTTGATGACCCGAAATATTTGGTATTCGTTCGTAAACAACATTCCATAGTGCGTATTGCGCGGGAAAATATGAAAAAAAAAGGTCCAACAAAACGGGTTTTTTCCATTTATCTCGGCATCTATTGGTCTCCGAGACCTTGTTTATATACCAAACGACAGATACGGACGTCAGGTTGCTTTTTCCGTCAAAAAATTCAAGATACGTTCATTTTCCTAGAAGATATGGGGTTTGAAACCAAAAAAAATTCGACAAACGAAAAAACGCTGTTTTTGGAAAATATGCGCGCATTTTGCAAATTCATACCCTATTAACATACATCATAATCAACAAGAGAACGAGATCTATCTCATCGAAAAGACGGAATTAAGATTTCATAAAACTCAGGTCGTAGCGCCGATTTTTCTGTTTCGATGAAGCCATAAAAGTGCAAAAAAAAAATGGTCAAACGCCCATTTCAGGCGGTTCCAATAGGAATAGACTAGCCGTGTTTGGTATCAAATAGGTAGCCGATCACGCGAGAAAATCATTTGCCGCATAAAATTTGCAATTTGAGCAAAATATCGATCGAAATATCGATTTTTAGTGTTTTGCGCGGGAAAATACGGTCAAAAAATGTCCAACACAACGGGTTTTTTCCACATTTCTCACCATCTATTTGTCTCCGAGACCTCAATTATACACCAAACAAAAGCTACGGACGTCGTATTTGTATTTCTGTAGAAAAATTCTAAATCGGATAAAAACTGACGGAGATATAGCACAAAAACCGCGTGTTTTGCGTTTTTTTTCGTGTTTTTCGCGTTTTTTTCGTGTTTTTTACGTTCACGAACGTTTTTCGGCCACTTGTATTGGTCCTACGCGTTTGGGACCTATTAGATCGAAGAAAGAGGAGGCCACGCGGATTCCGAAACCGTCGGAATTTTTAAATCGGATAAAAATAGACTGAGATATGGCGAAAAACCGCTTTTTTCTGTTTTGATGACCCGAAATATTTGGTATTCGTTCGTAAACAACATTCCATAGTGCGTATTGCGCGGGAAAATATGAAAAAAAAAGGTCCAACAAAACGGGTTTTTTCCATTTATCTCGGCATCTATTGGTCTCCGAGACCTTGTTTATATACCAAACGACAGATACGGACGTCAGGTTGCTTTTTCCGTCAAAAATTCAAGATAGGTTCATTTTCCTAGAAGATATGGGGTTTGAAACCAAAAAAAATTCGACAAACGAAAAAACGCTGTTTTTGGAAAATATGCGCGCATTTTGCAAATTCATACCCTATTAACATACATCATAATCAACAAGAGAACGAGATCTATCTCATCGAAAAGACGGAATTAAGATTTCATAAAAACTCAGGTCGTAGCGCCGATTTTTCTGTTTCGATGAAGCCATAAAAGTGCAAAAAAAATGGTCAAACGCCCATTTCAGGCGGTTCCAATAGGAATAGACTAGCCGTGTTTGGTATCAAATAGGTAGCCGATCACGCGAGAAAATCATTTGCCGCATAAAATTTGCAATTTGAGCAAAATATCGATCGAAATATCGATTTTTAGTGTTTTGCGCGGGAAAATACGGTCAAAAAATGTCCAACACAACGGGTTTTTTCCACATTTCTCACCATCTATTTGTCTCCGAGACCTCAATTATACACCAAACAAAAGCTACGGACGTCGTATTTGTATTTCTGTAGAAAAATTCTAAATCGGATAAAAACTGACGGAGATATAGCACAAAAACCGCGTGTATTGCGTTTTTTTTCGTGTTTTCGCGTTTTTTCGTGTTTTTTACGTTCACGAACGTTTTTCGGCCACTTGTATTGGTCCTACGCGTTTGGGACCTATTAGATCGAAGAAAGATGAGGCCACGCGGATTCCGAAACCGTCGGAATTTTTCGAATCGGATAAAAATAGACTGAGATATGGCGAAAAATCGCTTTTCTCGCGTTTTTTTTCGTGTTTTTTACGTTCACGAACGTTTTTCGGTCACTTGTATTGGTCCTACGCGTTTGGGACCTATTAGATCGAAGAAAGAGAAGGCCACGCGGATTCCGAAACCGTCGGAATTTTTTAAATCGGATAAAGATAGACTGAGATATGGCGAAAAAACCGCTTTTTTCTGTTTTGATGACCCGAAATATTTGGTATTCGTTCGTAAACAACATTCCATAGTGCGTATTGCGCGGGAAAATATGAAAAAAAAAGGTCCAACAAAACGGGTTTTTTCCATTTATCTCGGCATCTATTGGTCTCCGAGACCTTGTTTATATACCAAACGACAGAAACGGACGTCAGGTTGCTTTTTCCGTCAAAAAATTCAAGATAGGTTCATTTTCCTAGAAGATATGGGGGTTTGAAACTAAAAAAAAAAATTCGACAAACGAAAAAAACGCTGTTTTTTGGAAAATATGCGCGCATTTTGCAAATTCATACCCTATTAACATACATAATAATCAACAAGAGAACGAGATCTATCTCATCGAAAAGACGGAATTAAGATTTCATAAAAACTCAGGTCGTAGCGCCGATTTTTCTGTTTCGATGAAGCCATAAAAGTGCAAAAAAAATGGTCAAACGCCCATTTCAGGCGGTTCCAATAGGAATAGACTAGCCGTGTTTGGTATCAAATAGGTAGCCGATCACGCGAGAAAATCATTTGCCGCATAAAATTTGCAATTTGAGCAAAATATCGATCGAAATATCGATTTTTAGTGTTTTGCGCGGGAAAATACGGTCAAAAAATGTCCAACACAACGGGTTTTTTCCACATTTCTCACCATCTATTTGTCTCCGAGACCTCAATTATACACCAAACAAAAGCTACGGACGTCGTATTTGTATTTCTGTAGAAAAATTCTAAATCGGATAAAAACTGACGGAGATATAGCACAAAAACCGCGTGTATTGCGTTTTTTTCGTGTTTTCGCGTTTTTTCGTGATTTTACGTTCACGAACGTTTTTCGGCCACTTGTATTGGTCCTACGCGTTTGGGACCTATTAGATCGAAGAAAGAGGAGGCCACGCGGATTCCGAAACCGTCGGAATTTTTCGAATCGGATAAAAATAGACTGAGATATGGCGAAAAATCGGATAAACCTAGACTGAGATATGGCGAAAAGATATGGCGAAAAACCGCTTTTTTCTGTTTTGATGACCCGAAATATTTGGTATTCGTTCGTAAACAACATTCCATAGTGCGTATTGCGCGGGAAAATATGAAAAAAAAAGGTCCAACAAAACGGGTTTTTTCCATTTATCTCGGCATCTATTGGTCTCCGAGACCTTGTTTATATACCAAACGACAGATACGGACGTCAGGTTGCTTTTTCCGTCAAAAATTCAAGATAGGTTCATTTTCCTAGAAGATATGGGGTTTGAAACCAAAAAAAATTCGACAAACGAAAAAACGCTGTTTTTGGAAAATATGCGCGCATTTTGCAAATTCATACCCTATTAACATACATCATAATCAACAAGAGAACGAGATCTATCTCATCGAAAAGACGGAATTAAGATTTCATAAAACTCAGGTCGTAGCGCCGATTTTTCTGTTTCGATGAAGCCATAAAAGTGCAAAAAAAATGGTCAAACGCCCATTTCAGGCGGTTCCAATAGGAATAGACTAGCCGTGTTTGGTATCAAATAGGTAGCCGATCACGCGAGAAAATCATTTGCCGCATAAAATTTGCAATTTGAGCAAAATATCGATCGAAATATCGATTTTTAGTGTTTTGCGCGGGAAAATACGGTCAAAAAATGTCCAACACAACGGGTTTTTTCCACATTTCTCACCATCTATTTGTCTCCGAGACCTCAATTATACACCAAACAAAAGCTACGGACGTCGTATTTGTATTTCTGTAGAAAAATTCTAAATCGGATAAAAACTGACGGAGATATAGCACAAAAACCGCGTGTTTTGCGTTTTTTTCGTGTTTTCGCGTTTTTTCGTGTTTTTTACGTTCACGAACGTTTTTCGGCCACTTGTATTGGTCCTACGCGTTTGGGACCTATTAGATCGAAGAAAGAGGAGGCCACGCGGATTCCGAAACCGTCGGAATTTTTCGAATCGGATAAAAATAGACTGAGATATGGCGAAAAAACCGCTTTTTTCTGTTTTGATGACCCGAAATATTTGGTATTCGTTCGTAAACAACATTCCATAGTGCGTATTGCGCGGGAAAATATGAAAAAAAAAGGTCCAACAAAACGGGTTTTTTCCATTTATCTCGGCATCTATTGGTCTCCGAGACCTTGTTTATATACCAAACGACAGATACGGACGTCAGGTTGCTTTTTCCGTCAAAAATTCAAGATAGGTTCATTTTCCTAGAAGATATGGGGGTTTGAAACCAAAAAAAAAAATTCGACAAACGAAAAAAACGCTGTTTTTTGGAAAATATGCGCGCATTTTGCAAATTCATACCCTATTAACATACATCATAATCAACAAGAGAACGAGATCTATCTCATCGAAAAGACGGAATTAAGATTTCATAAAACTCAGGTCGTAGCGCCGATTTTTCTGTTTCGATGAAGCCATAAAGTGCAAAAAAAATGGTCAAACGCCCATTTCAGGCGGTTCCAATAGGAATAGACTAGCCGTGTTTGGTATCAAATAGGTAGCCGATCACGCGAGAAAATCATTTGCCGCATAAAATTTGCAATTTGAGCAAAATATCGATCGAAATATCGATTTTTAGTGTTTTGCGCGGGAAAATACGGTCAAAAAATGTCCAACACAACGGGTTTTTTCCACATTTCTCACCATCTATTTGTCTCCGAGACCTCAATTATACACCAAACAAAAGCTACGGACGTCGTATTTGTATTTCTGTAGAAAAATTCTAAATCGGATAAAAACTGACGGAGATATAGCACAAAAACCGCGTGTATTGCGTTTTTTTCGTGTTTTTCGCGTTTTTTTCGTGTTTTTTACGTTCACGAACGTTTTTCGGCCACTTGTATTGGTCCTACGCGTTTGGGACCTATTAGATCGAAGAAAGATGAGGCCACGCGGATTCCGAAACCGTCGGAATTTTTCGAATCGGATAAAAATAGACTGAGATATGGCGAAAAATCGCTTTTCTCGCGTTTTTTTTCGTGTTTTTTACGTTCACGAACGTTTTTCGGTCACTTGTATTGGTCCTACGCGTTTGGGACCTATTAGATCGAAGAAAGAGAAGGCCACGCGGATTCCGAAACCGTCGGAATTTTTTAAATCGGATAAAGATAGACTGAGATATGGCGAAAAAACCGCTTTTTTCTGTTTTGATGACCCGAAATATTTGGTATTCGTTCGTAAACAACATTCCATAGTGCGTATTGCGCGGGAAAATATGAAAAAAAAAGGTCCAACAAAACGGGTTTTTTCCATTTATCTCGGCATCTATTGGTCTCCGAGACCTTGTTTATATACCAAACGACAGATACGGACGTCAGGTTGCTTTTTCCGTCAAAAAATTCAAGATAGGTTCATTTTCCTAGAAGATATGGGGGTTTGAAACCAAAAAAAAAAATTCGACAAACGAAAAAACGCTGTTTTTTGGAAAATATGCGCGCATTTTGCAAATTCATACCCTATTAACATACATCATAATCAACAAGAGAACGAGATCTATCTCATCGAAAAGACGGAATTAAGATTTCATAAAACTCAGGTCGTAGCGCCGATTTTTCTGTTTCGATGAAGCCATAAAGTGCAAAAAAAATGGTCAAACGCCCATTTCAGGCGGTTCCAATAGGAATAGACTAGCCGTGTTTGGTATCAAATAGGTAGCCGATCACGCGAGAAAATCATTTGCCGCATAAAATTTGCAATTTGAGCAAAATATCGATCGAAATATCGATTTTTAGTGTTTTGCGCGGGAAAATACGGTCAAAAAATGTCCAACACAACGGGTTTTTTCCACATTTCTCACCATCTATTTGTCTCCGAGACCTCAATTATACACCAAACAAAAGCTACGGACGTCGTATTTGTATTTCTGTAGAAAAATTCTAAATCGGATAAAAACTGACGGAGATATAGCACAAAACCGCGTGTTTGCGTTTTTTCGTGTTTTTCGCGTTTTTTCGTGTTTTTACGTTCACGAACGTTTTTCGGCCACTTGTATTGGTCCTACGCGTTTGGGACCTATTAGATCGAAGAAAGAGGAGGCCACGCGGATTCCGAAACCGTCGGAATTTTTCGAATCGGATAAAATAGACTGAGATATGGCGAAAAACCGCTTTT